>JAWWLR010000158.1:6545967-6572124 GCA_035041075.1 Acraspis erinacei | reverse complement strand
ACGCATAATCCCCAAATTTGCTTCCCATCTCTCCATTCCACAACCGTCACTTCATTCTCCTTCCTCCCATCCATCCTAACTTTCCTTACCATGCCTTTAACCCACTCTATGCTCTGTAACAGCGCTTCTACCCGTTCCCTTTCTTCCCTGTTCTTTAACTTCAATCCTCTTATTATAATATTATTTCTGTCATCTGCCTTCTCCCTTATCTCCATCCTCAACTCCATTGCCCTGATCCTTTCCCTATCCGCTTTCTTCTTCTTTTCATTCCTACGCTCTCCCACTTTCTTTTCTATCATATTCTTCACCATCTCTCAAATACTTGCTTCTCGCCCTTTCCTTCCTCACCGACACCACCTCCCTCTGCAATCCTTCTACTTTCTCCCTTAGCTCTTTTACCTCCTTTTTCCCATCACTCATCTCTTACCTATCAGCAACTTGAGAGCCTCCTTTTCCGCCTGCCCCTCAATTTTTAGGGTAAGGGGTTGACCTAAGTGTCCGTACGCTTTTTTTAAAGAGAATCTCTAGCGTGCTTTTCTCTGGACTCTCTTTGCTGTCTCTTTTCCTCTTCAAGAGATCCTCCGCCTCACTTGCGCTAGACTCTCTCTTACTCACCTTATCGCTTCCATCGTTCCGCTTTGTCCATCTCCCTGACGCGCCACGATACACCGGGCGACGCTCAGCTGGCCGTCGTGGCCTGTTGGAAATTTCGTCTCCGTTGAATTCACCACCATCACCTAGGGATGTCGATTTTTTTTTTTTAATTATAATTTAAGTTTTTTTCCCTAACAGCTCGCATTGCCTGTATCTTTGTGATATCTAAGTTCTATATTTGCATTTGTTACCATTCTGTATAATCCAAAGACGGCTTCACATCTAAAAGCTTTTTTAAAGCGCCTAAGACTAAGTGTCCAAGTCAGGTTGTCTCTCCACGTGGGCTTCCGCGCCTAAAACGAAAAGCAGACAACGAACAGCCAATTACGGAACACCTATAAGACGAAAGGAAAGCCAAAGGTTTTCTGTAATTAGCTGTTCATTTTCTCATTTGTGACAAAGAAATAAAGCCACAGACAACGAAGAAGACCATCGACATATAGAAATGGACCGATAACATAGTGGTACCACTCCATGTATGGTTATGATGACTTCCGTTCCAAATCAGCGCCATCTAGCGCTTCCCCGAGACACTAAACCTAAATGAACCTACAGATCCCTGACAAGAATTGTTTCCAAACTCTGCTTCCTCCAAATTCTTAATTTCTTGTAAATAAACTGTACAAATGATGAAACATGTGTGCATAAAAAGGTGTTTTATATGCAAAATATACATTTAAATATTAGAAGTATAATTTTCTGTAATTGCAAGGAGAGATATAAATTAATACACTGAAGAGATAATAGTTTATAAGTGTAAAAATATGAATTTCATACTATTATTCGTTCTTTTTCACAAATTTTGTACAAATTAAAATAAACCACAGAAAGTGGGTTTTACTTCATTTAAAATGTTTGAAATATATATTTTTTCTAAATAAAATAACAATATTATAATTAAATAATTTTCTTACTGAAAATAAGCAGGACATAAAATTTGAAGGTTAATAAGAATTGCCCATACACAAGGTACCTACAATAATTTAATGACAAAGGTTTGCAATTGACAGTGTTTTGATTTTTAAAGTTTCAGCTTCAAAAATGAAGAGACTCGAGGCACTGGAAATTAAACAATTATACCAAACGTCTTTCTCGATCTTTTTTCCATTTCTATAACTAAATTTATCACGCAAAGGTTGAAATGATATTTAAAGTTTTTGGATACATCAGTCTTCCTTCTTGTTATTTCTGCTTAGTCTCTTAGGCTTAGACTTGATAACCTTTCCTGAAATTGATAATTGCTAATTTTCTTTATTTAATCAAATATATTATCTTATATTTCATCTCAATACACTAAAATCACTAACTTTTATTTTTAAATAAAATATGAATTGATTGTTTTTATATTTCAGGTTATGTTTTGGAATAAGATTTTTGATTTGTCTAACAAGTAAAGTTTTATAAACGACTTCTTAATGTTTCAAAATCACTTATAATTATATCTGTATTAGCATCACTTTTCATTTATTTTTTACTTCTTCTAAATATGAAAACGAAAACCTAACCTCTAATCAAGCAAATAGCATTTTCTTTTTTTAATTCAATACCTACCAATCAACACATTTTCTTAAATGAGCCTGAATTAGTACACACAGCACGTATAAAAATATACACAATATAACCTGTAGAAAGTGCTATATAATAGGTTTAACACAACAAATACAGTTTGACACTTCGACTAATCTTTACTTTCGAGATGTTAAAATAATGGAAAATATTGTGTTTGCACATGCGCATTGAGTTTTTCTGGCTCTCAGCGTCATCTAGCGTTTCCCCCGAACATTAAAGCGTAAGGTCATCAAAACGATACATGGTAGTGCACCACTATGGACCAATACCGCTTCAAATAAATTACATTTTTTAATTTCATTTTATTAAGAAACGCTTAAGAAGAGAATTATTACTTGTAAAAGGTCCGAAAATTACAAAAATTGAAATAATACGATGAATGGGGGTCCACTACAGCAAGTCATAAATTTCATAACAATTTTTGATTATGAAAGTATATTTCGTATTGCATTATTATATTCTATTATATTGCATTATTATACCAAAACTATAATAATAATTATTATTATAATCACATTAATTATAATTGTTTATTTATTATAATTATTGATTTTTTAAATCAATAATTTACTCATTATATAAAGTATCTCCTACCAATAAACAAATAATAATTTTTTACGATTCTTTTCACCCGATTCTTGCAAAATCGATTCTTTCGTTCCGATTTTTTAGAAAATCGGTTCTTTACAATCCGGTTCAGAATCGATTCTAGAATCGATTTTTTAAAGAGAATACAACATCCCTACCCTGACCGCCAGTACTCTCACTGACCAACTCAAGCTCTTCCGTCGGCAACTGTGACCTTTCCATGCGAAAAAGTAGCTGCTGCAGCCAACAGATGTCTCTCATGGCCGCTGTCTCTTAACACCTCAAATTTTCCTTTCCTTGCACTATGTCACCCCTCAAAGCCCCTTCAGACATCCTTTTCTCTCCCCTAACCTCGCCCAGAACTACGGCAACCACCCTCGTCAACTATGAGGGCCGCAGCTCCTGACCACAAAACTACCCCGCTCCCTTGCCAACCTAACCCCACTTTCCCTATTTAGGCAAATTTCACCCCACAACTACAATAAAAATTAATTTTTAACTCCCTAATTCACCCCTCACAACCCTACTCACCTTCGAGGCGTCAACCCTCACACTCCACTCACACCTTCCACACAAACTCCGCAAAATTTTCTCATCACCTGTCACTGCACACTTTCTCGCTACCGCCACCCACGTCCAAGTCCACCTTATTTATTATAAATTTTTTTTTCCATTTTCAAAGAGTTCGTATTTTTAACTGAGTTAATTTTAAATTATTTGAAGTATATATTTATAAGAGTATAAAATTCCAAAACTGACTGTCAACAAACAAATTTAGTGTTTTTCCGAAATCGACTGCCAATGAGTCAATAAGTATTATTAGAAGACAAAATCACGTTATAAAAAAACCAATCAACCAAGAGAAAACAATTTTTATTTTTTGACATAAATTTATTAAAAGAATAAAGATACGGAGTAAAAATGAAAAAATCGCTAGATTCAGCAGCAAAAGTTCTAAATTTAAAGTATAATTATAATTTACTTTTTTCAAAGAAACTTATTCTCACTATTAAAAAATGATAATGTACTTCATAATGTACTTCAAGATTTACTTTTTTGATTAATACAAATTTGGATGTTAAATGATTTCTTAGGACAAATAATTTTTGAAGAACAAGAAAAAATCTACCTACGGCCGGATTTGAACCGTGGACGCCACTATCCATGAGTAGAGCGTTTACGTAACGGATTACAGGCCCTCTCCAAGAACACCCCTTGTAATATTTATAGAAATTTAATATTGTCAAATTAATTTTTTTAAACATACAACTACCTTTCCATTATAAAACACGACTTTTAAACGAAATATTTGAATTATCAACAAAATAATTAGATTTTTAACAGAATAACTGAATTTTTTACGGTAAAAGAGGAATTCTCAAACGAAGCTGTAATAGTTAATATTTAAACCAAAAAACCAGAAATTTCATTTACAAAAGTAAGTTTTAAAACCAAAATTTTAATTTTTACGAAAAGGTTAAATTTTTAAAGAAAGTGATGAAGTTTAACTATTGCCTACGCAGTTCAATTTTAAATTTAAAGATCATTTTTTAACAAATGAGTTAAACTTTCAACCAGAGAATTATTTTCAACTAAAAATATAAATCTTTAAAAAAAATTTTTATAGCAAACTGGGTTGGCCAAAATTATCAAAAAAAAATTTGAATCCTCAAGCAAAGAAGATTAATTTTCAACCAACCATTTGCATTTTTATTCACGAAAGATGTAAATTCTATTAAAACAGATGCATTTTTAAATAAAGAAGACAAATTTTCAACAACAAAAAAATAGCTGAATTTTCGTCCAAGGAAGATTTCAGTTGACTTTTCAACATCTGAAGATTAATTTTAAATAAAAAGTAAATTTTCTAAAAAATAGTTAGATTTTCAACAAAACAGGTGAATTTTTAACAAAACAGTTAAATTTTCAATACAAAATGATGATTTTTTAAAGAAGATTGTTGAATTTTCAACAAAACTAGGAAATATCAATTTTCCACAACAAAAAATAGTTAGATTTTCATCCAAAAAAGATTTCAGTTGACTTGTCAACTCCCAAATATCAATTTTAAACAATTAAATTGTCTAATAAATAGTTAGATTCACAATAAATCCGATACATTTTTAATAAACTCGTTGAATTAAAAAAAGTTAAATTTTCAACGAAAAAGAATTAATTTTTAACAAGATTGTTGAATTTTCAACCGAACGAGAGAATATTCAACTTATATTAAATTAGATAAATATTTCAATTAATGAGGAAAATATGAATAACAGATAAAATAGATAATAGATCAAATGTCTAATAAAACAGATCAATTTTTAAATTATAAAGAAAAATTTTCAAAGATGAATTGAATTTTCATCTAAAAAAGATTTCAATTGACTTTTGAAAAACAAAATGTGAATTTGAAACAGCGTTTCAAGCGTTGAAATTTTGACAAAAAATTGAGTTTTCAACAAAAAAGTTGAATTTTTAACAAAATACTTGAATTGTCAAATAGTTTCTTTTTTATTCAAGAAAGATCAAATTTCCACTAAAACAGATGATTTTTTTTATTAAAAAGACAATTTTTAAAAATAATAGTTTATTATTCATCCAAAGTAAATTCTGTTCGAAATAGTTGAATTTTTAACCAAACCCCTGAATTTTCGACAAAAAATTAAATTTTAAACAAAACAGTTTAATTTTTAAATAGTTTCATGTTTATTTAAGAAAGATAACATTTCTACCAAAACAGATGAATTTTTAAATTAAAGAAACAAATTTTCCAAAAAATAGTTGAATTTTCATAAAAAAAATATTTCCGTTGACTTTTGAACGCCAAAGTATGAATTTTAATCAACACGGAAATTATCTAATTAATAATTTAATTTTAAACAGAGCAGTTGAATTTTAAACAATGCAGTTCACTTTTTAAGAAAACTGTTCATTTTTCAACAAAAAAGTTGAATTTTTAACAAAACAGTTGAATATACAACAAGTTTTATTTTTATTGAGGAAAGATAATATTTGTACTAAAATAGACGAATTTTTTATTAAAAAATTTTTTTTAAAAGAATTGTTAATTTTTATCTAAAAAAGATTTCAGTTGACTTTTTAACACCAAAATATAAATTTTAAACAACAAGTCAATTTTCTACAAAATATTTGAATTTTCAAGAAAACAGATGAATTTTTAAACTTTATTATCCAAAAAAATTTTAGTTGGCTTTTTAACACAAAAGTATAAATTTCAAGCAAAAAGTAATTCTTGTACCAAAATAGTTGAACTTTTCGCAAAACAGTTGAATTATCAATCAGTTTTTTTTTCATTCAAGAAAAATGAAATTTTTATGAAAACAGATAAATTTTTTAATTAAAAAGAAAATTTCTACTAATTAAGTCGAATTCTTTAATTAAATACATATTTTCAACAACAAAAAAACGTGAATCATTTTCGATTTAAAAAGTTTTTAGTTGACTATTCAACACCAAAATATGAATTTTAATAAAAAGTTAAATTTTCTGCCCAAAAAGACAAATTTTGAACAAAACAGTTGAATTTTGATAAAAACAGTTTAATTTTCAACACTAAAAAATAAATTGTAATCAAAATGTAAATTTTCCACGAAAATAGTTGAGTTTTCAACCAAAACCAAAAACAAGACATTTCTATTAAATTAGATTAATTAAAATTGAAAAGAAAAATGTTCGCAAAAAATAGTTTAATTTTCGTTTAGAAAAGATTTCAGTTGAGTTTTCAAGACTAAAATATGAACCGGAAAACTTCATTTAAAAAATTCTCACGTTTTTCTCTGACCAATTTTTTATTTTCCTTGACCATTAATATTTAAAACATTTGTAACCTAGATTTTTTATTAATTCAGTCAGACAGTTTCAAAGTAAATATGAAAATTTTTTAATTTATTCTGCTTCACAGTTAATTAAAGTTATAAAAATTCCTTAAATTTTCCAAGATTTTTTTTTCTAAATCTCTGACTTATCCCTGACCAATAAAATTCCCTGGATTTTTAAAAATTGAATTTCATTTTGGGAAAAAAGATCCCAATTCTTCGTTCCGCTGGGAATCGAACCCAGGTCTACCTGTGTCCGATTCCCAGCGCAGCGAAGGGGAGGCGTCTTTTTTACAGATAAAATGTAATTTTAAAATTGTAGGAAAACGAAAAATTCTTAATCAGGTGTGTATCTTAGATCGAGAGTGTAGATTTATATTTTAACATAATTTGATTAGTATTGTTATCTGATTGGTTATTATTATCGTCAAAAATATCACTAAAAATAAACAAATTATATTTTTGGAAAAACGATGCGAGAAACGAAAAAAATTAAAAGACAAAAGTCGTAATTCAAACAAGAATTTCGAGTCGGGAAGAGTCCGGATGTTAAGTCATTTCGAGCGTGGATAGCACTCGGATGGGTGACCAAATGTGACGTTACTACCAGGTTGTGAATTCTATCGTTTTGACAAATAATACCATACGAAAATTTGGACACCGAGAATGATTTTGTACATTTTACGGTCTTGGGGAGCGGTATTCTGCAGTTTTCTTCTCCACTGACTAAATGTTTTAAATAAAGGAATAAAAAAAGGCTTTTATGTCATTTCCACATCTCGCACATTAAAAAAAAAAATTTTTAATAAAAATTGTTAAAACAATTTTAAATCCATCATTTTAACTTAATTTGCAGCGGAATTTTCGAGATTTTTTAAGCTAATAAAACATTTATTAGCTTTCGCTTCTTATCGAAGAGATAAAAACATGAAAAATACTTTTTGACTGATGCAATCAACACATGTTTCACACATGTTTTGCAGATAAAGAATAATTTAGGCTGTTAGGTCTTCATAATTAAAAAAGTTCTTCTTTATTATAGAGATCTATAAAAATGGTTTCATGCTCAAATGAAAGACCATAACTGTATTTTTATGGGGTCAGATTAAAATTTCTTTGAGTCTTAAAACTTTTTATTTTCCAATAAAATAAGGATTAAAAATGGATTAATTAAAAGAAATTAGGGTTGAAAATTATAAGAAATAAATTCTATTCTATAAAAAAATTTCACTTTAAGCTATAGTTTCAAAGTCGTTTTTATCTCTGTAAATAGACATCCTGCTACAACTGTGCCATACGCATGTTTATTCAAATGATGGTAATAGTGAAAAGAAATGGTTTGCGCACCTGATTAAAGTCAAAAACCGAATAAAATATGCATAATTTTTTTATCGCCGAATGTTATAGACTGCAAAAAAATTTATTGTAAAATGTATATTCTACAAGTCATTTTTAAAAATAAATTTATTTGGAAAGGCAGATAAAATGAAAATACTATTTACTGATATTACTATTATTGTTAATAATATATTCTGAATCCAAATTTTTTCAACTGTTGTCATTATAAATTATAAAAATAATTTGATAGACAATAGATATTAAAAATATTCTTTTGGGACGACTGAAGAATGGCGAAAAAATTCCCGAATAATAAAATTGCGGAATATTAAAATTTTCGAATAATAAAATTCCTGAATTGGAAAATTCCCGAATATTTTTTTTTATTTAATTTTAATACTATAAATTAGGTTTATTGTTTAAAGTTTTTGAAATTATTGTTTGAATTTAAAATAAAGATAATTGAAAAAATATATATTTCTGAATGATTTTTTTCAATTATAGTTATTTTGAATTTACAAAATAAGTTTAGAAACGTTCACCATTACAAAAAAAATTTCTAGTGAAAATTTTTGATTATTGCATCTTAAGTAAGTAAATAAAATGTATCAAAAATTTTAATTTGCTAAAATTGAGAAATCTTCTTGTTTGGATTTTTATAAATCGACTTTTTTCTAGCTGGAATTTTATTATTTGGGAATTTAAAAGCATTGGGAATTTTATTATTTTGGATTTTTCAGTCATAAAATTTTATTCAATAAAAATATTTGATTATTGTATTTTTAAAAAATAAATAATTAAAAGTAATAATAGAAATTTTTGCAGGTTCCCGGGAAAAATTAAAATGATATGTTATTTAAAAAAATTAATTTTAAGAGATTATTTAAAAAGATTTTAAAAACTTGTCAAAGAAGAATCTGAAAGATTTTAGCGCTATTTTTTTAATTTTGCAGAAAATATTTAAATAATTTTAAGAGATTAGAAGGTTTAGAAGGTCTGCCAAAATTAAAAAAATAATTGTCCTTATATTCGTGTGAAAATTTTTAATATTTTTTATTTTCAAAAATGAACTTAAGGATAAATTAAAAAGGGTTTTTAACTCAAAAGGTTCTTCCTGAAATTTCGAAAAAGAGTTTAGAAGATTTTGAAGCAAAATGTTTCAATTTGTTAAGTTTACAAAATAAAATAAAATAAAAAATTGTGTAAATCCAAGATATATTTACCTGAATTCAAGAGATTCGAAAATTAATTTTAAGCTTTAAAATATTTTTAGAAATGTAGATTTTTAAATATTTCAAAAGTAAACTTGAGGAGCATCAAAATAATTTAGAAAGTTTTCAAGCAAATAAAAAAAATTTTCTTAAAATTTCTGGAAAAATTTAGAAGTTTATAAGGTAATTTTTAAAATTTTTGAGAAAAATTCGAGCCAGTGAAAAATATTTTCAGGAATTTGAAACGTTTTAAATGGACTATGAATATTTGAAAACTGGGAAAAATTTTCGAAAATTTAACAAATATTTCTTGATTCCTTCCCAGCTTCTAAAAGTCCTAAGCATCTGTTAAAAATACTTTAATTTTTCATAATATTTGGTAAAATCCTATAAAATAACCAAATTTCTTAAAAATCTTCTAGATTTTTTTCTGATGCGTCTGAAATATTCGAAAATATTTTTTTTAATCTTCTCAAGAATCTTATAAAAATTATATTTATATATATTTAAAAACAAACTAATAATATTTATTTTCTTATTCTTAATTCTCATAATTTAATTTCAACATAGATTTATTAAAATACTTCGAAAAATAATTTTCGAATAATTTCAGTGTTGCCAAATAGAGAATCACGGAATTCCCGAAATTCATGAAATTCGAGAAATGCACGGAATTCGTGGAAATGAAGGAATTGAAGAAATCTATGGGATTCGTGGAATTCATTCAAATTCATGAATTCCAGGAATTCGCAGAATTTGCTGAATTCAAGGAATTTATGGAATTCACGAAATTCATGAGATTTACGGAATTCACGGAATTTATGAAATACGCTTAATTTAGGGAATTCACGAAATTCATAGAATTTATTAAATTCGCAGAATTCATGAAATGAAGGGAATTCGCAGAATTCATGGAAATGAGAGAATTCACGGAATTTATAGAGTTGTAGGCATTCGTGGAAGTCAATGGACTTTATACATTCCGTGAATTCCGTGATTTTATTGAATTTCATTAAAACATTGAATTTCGTGAATTCCCTAGATTTCGTGAATTCCCTGAGTTCCGCAATTTCCTTGAATTTCATTAATTAGTTAAATGTGGTCAATTGATTGAATTTCGTGAATCCCATGAATTCCGTGATATTCATGCATTCCGTGTGTTCCATGAATTCGGCGAATTCAATAAATTCTATGAATTCCATCATTTCCTTGAATTACATAAATTCCGTTTTTTTTTTAATTTGATCAATCCCGTGAGTTCTGTGAATTCTTTGGATTTCGTACATTCTCTGAATTTCGTGATTCTGTTCATTTCCGTGAATTCCGTAAATTCCGTGAATTAATTGAATTCGTGATATTCAACGAATTCCATGAATTCTGGCAATTTCTTAAATTCTTTGAATTCCGTAAATCTTTGAATTTTGTGATTCTTTTCAATTCCGTGAATTCGGTAAATTCCGTGAATTAATTGAATTCGTTAAATTCAACGAATTCCATGAATTCCGTGAAATTCTTAAATTCTTTGAATTCCGTTAATTCTTTGAATTCCGTTAATTCTTTGAATTCCGTAAATTCCGTAAATTCTTAGAATCTTGTGAATTCCTTGTATGTCGTTACTATCTTGAATTCCGCTAATAACACGAAATCCGGGAATTCCGGGCGTATTGTGAATTCTGTGAATTCTTTGAATTTCGTGAATTCTGTGAATTCCACGAATTCCTTTAATGTTATTGTAAAATTCCAATACATGTGAGGTACCATACCAACGCCAGCATTTGAAAACTACAACATCATGTACAGTAGCGTTACCTTACGTTTCGGAAATAAACTTCCAAGAAATGTAGTAAAATTTTCCAACAGAAATTTTTAACAGTGTAGTTTTTTTATTTTTGTGTCATTTTTGGAGCGCTCCGTGGAGGTTGGGGGTGGCTTGGAAATTAAAGTTATTAGTATGGTCTTATTTTGTAGACACTCCTCTTAAATCCCTAAAAACACTTGAACCTGTTGCGATGAAACCCTGGAACACGAGTTCAATTTTTCAAAAATTCAAAATTTCTCCATGTTACTATTCGAATTTCGAAAAACATTGCAGATTTTCTTTCTACGGAAATGGAAACTTTTGGGGGGTGTCTTCCCATGTAGCTCAAGAAGCGTTTTTGGGCCCCCCCTCATGATATATACAGCACTTGGCCAATTTAATTAGGTCACTTCAGTGGATCCGCGCCTGCTCTCTATTTGCAATCTTTCACTTGACTTTCTGCTGATTAATCGCCTTTGCAAATTTATGCTTCATTGAAATTAGTTTTTACTTTGCGAATATTTTATATTAATATATTCCGAAACTGTTTAGCGCATAACTTAGTACGTCATGTATCTATTAAAGCGGGTTGTTCAAAAGTATAAATATCAGAGTATTGAACTCTATTCCATCAGTCAGACTTCATCCCTTCAGCATGAATTTGAACGTATTTTGTTTCTTGCTACTCTCAGCAATTGGAGGCACTTTCAGTGCGGCAATACCAGAAATTGGTGGCCTATTGCCCGGAATTGGAGGAAATACCGGAAGCAATCTTGGATATCTTCTCAGAGGTGGAGTGGCCGAAAACTTATTAGGATCAGCACCAGGTATCAGCTCAGCACTAAAAACAGTTAGTAATTTAGGACAAGCGGTTGGAAATACAGTTGCACAAAAATCAATTCAAAATCCAGTAGAGCAAACAAATCCAGTATCAGGAAACGTGTTCGGTTCACTACCAGACCTAAACTCTGTAGTGAAAACAGTTGGTAGTGTAGGAAAAGGAATGGAACAGGCTGTTGGGACGAAATTAATTGAAACTGCAGCGCAACAAGGTTTGAACACCCTGCATCAATTTGAAAATAGAGTTGTGAAGACTGTCGAAGATATTTTCGGAGGTCTTTTTAACACCGGAAGTAATGGGGGCGAAAAAGGTTTATTTCCAAAAACAGCAGAAAACAGCCTTAAGACAATACAAGGAATTGGAAATGGACTTCTGGGCCAAGCCGAAAACGCACTTGACCGGATTGGAGGAGGAATTGGTGGCGGAATTGTTCCAAGAATCGGTGGCTGATTAAATTTCGGAGTGGGTCCCCAAGTCTGAGACTCAGTCCCAGACTGAGTAAGACTAAGTTGTTGAGACGGAAAAGGAAACAATGATGACGCAGACTTGGATTTGAAAAAGGACATGATTATCGATATAGATACATCTATAATTTCTACCTTTTTTACCATTTTTCTATTTTTAATACATCTTTTGTAATTGTTTTATATTCTCGGCTCCTTATTTGTAGTCTTTCACTAGTTCTGCTAATTAATTATCCTTGTAAGTTTATCTATAAATGGATACAAATATTTTTTACAATGTGTAACTAATAAATAAAAGCAAAATCAACCAACTATTGAAAATATTTATGTTTTTGTACAATAAGAAATCCTTTGATCCTTATTAATAATTATCAATAAATAATTACTTACTCCCACAAAATGTATAAAATAATCATATTTACTGATTGAAATATAAGACTTGGTAACAGTTTGGAGCAACACTTTTTGTTAGACATGTAATTATTTAAACAATTAGTTAATGTTTGCTTACAAAATTTCTCAAAATTCACCCAGAAATGTCCGATTTTTTCTAAAAAGGGTATCATAGGCTAAGTTTTGTTAAAAAATTACTTAATTTCGATACATTTCTTCTAGCGATTAACAAATCTATATTTGTTTAAACAATTTGTATTTTCTCAAACAGTGTTTTCTGTAACTTTAAAAAAATGAAATAAAATACAACACAAAAAATTATTTTTATCAATGTACAATCCATAGAAATAACATGTTAACCATTTTTTAATTATTTAAACAAATAACATTTGTTTTAACCATTATTTTTCCAAAAAATATTTTTAATATCGTATTTTCTCACTTAAATATAATATTAAATAATGTCGAGCAGTAGTAAATTCAGCTAAAATATTCCATAAGTATTTTTTTTAGATATTTTACGAAATTTTTTAGGAATTTTTAAACTCTAAAAATTCCCAAAAAAATAATGAGAAATTTCTCAATCATAAATGAATGGAATGTAATAAATTATAAAAAATCTGCATCACTTTTTTGGCTGAACAACTTTTGTTTATTGATTTGTTTTCGTAGCTTTTTTTCGTTTTTCCACAAATATTTAAGATTCATTTTGAATTTGATTTTTATGATTAAAACCAAAACTAAGCGTCCTAGCAAAATGCGATTCATAACAAATTTTTAGGTGTGTTTTAGGTGCACAATTTTTATTGAAAATTTTTTTTCATAACTTGTGTTGTTTTTCGCAAAATTTAATTTTTCATTTTAATTTTGAATCTTATTTTTCATAAATAAACGAAAAACTACGCTTTCGATCAAGAAACATTTTTAACCAATTTTGTACATCGTTTTTACGGTACAATTTTTGTTTGTTCATCTTTTTTCGTATCCTGCATATTTTCGCCACAAAATTGAATTTTTAACTTTTCCTAATTTTTATGCAATCAAAACTTGAAATTTCGATTTTTCAAGAAAATCGAAAAATTTGTTATGCTAATTTGTTATTAGCATAAAAGTTGTTATGTTATCTCCTTAAACTGAAAATTTGAATAACCATTTTTAGTTAAAAATTAATCTTCTCGTGTTTAAAATTCGAAAATTTCTATAGAAATTTATCTTTGTTAATTGAAAATTTTAATTAAACTATTTCGTTAAAAATCCACACATTTTTGTTGAAAATCGACTTTTTGGTAGAAAATTATCTTTTTCTTTGCAAGTTGATCTTCATGTTTAAACATTCTTTTTTTTCTGTTAAAAATTTCAAGTATTATAGTTCACTGTTTATCATTTTAATTGAAAATTCATCTTTTAGAAAACTGGGTTTTTCTTTGAACAAAAATAAATTTTTTGCAAACCTTCAAGTATTTTGTTGCATTTTTTTTCTTTTTCTGTTGAAAATTATTTTGATTTCTAAACTGAAAATTCACTATTATTGCAGTTGAAGATTCCATAATAGAAATTAATGTTCTTTGTTGAAAATTTATCTCGCTGTCAAAAATTCAATTATTCTAGTTACAAATTCAACATTTTACTTAAAAATCCATCTTTTAACTATTTTTTTAAACTTCTTTTTTATGGAAAGTTAATTTTGTTAGGAAAGTAATTTGTTGACTGAAAGTTTAACTTATTCGAATTAAATATTCTATATTTTTAGTTAAAAATTTATCTTTTTTGTTGAACTTTAATTTTAAGAATATTTTTTTCAAAAAGTCAAAAAAAAACATGTTTCCTCCATCATGCACAACTTCAATACGCTTCAGATATTATATTTATTTAGTTTAATTTGTGATTTTGCTATACCCATTGAGTCAAAAAAATGGTGTTATTATATCAATAATATAAGCGTTGATACTTCGATTATTTAGATAAAAACACAAAAATTTTCAAAATGTGGTCCAATTTTAATAATTCCAATTTTCAACTATCAATATCTGTTAGTATTTGTAAATAAAGTATTTTCCATTTTCAATATCAAATTACAAATAAAGTTGAAAATACGGATAATTGGAAAAGAAAAAGTTAAAAAAATTGTTCAAGCTGATTCAGTTTTTGACTACAGACCTCGAATTTTCTAGAATTCTCTATTTTATTTCAAGATGATGTTTATTTTACTATGGTGTCCTTTTATTTGATTTATTATTGAGTAAATTAGTCTATTTTGTTAAAAAATTTACTGCTATCAACTCATAATTAGTAAAAAATTATGAAAAATAGCAAAAGTGAAAATAAGACATTCGTTTGTCTCAAATTGGTATAAGGAAAAAGTCATCTTTATCTTACTTGCAGGAGTGACGTAAAAATATTTATTCACATGATCGCGATAAAATATTAATGCAACTGATAAAACTGGCTTTAAATCCGCTAATTTCGAAAGGCAAACCCTAAATTAAAAACACTTTTTTATCATTGCATGCTAAAATAATTTTGACAATCATTTAAGCTGGAAAACAGATAGAATAAAAATGTTATTAACCGAAAAAGATTTGAATAAAAAAACCAATGATCATGATACTTTAAATTAATTATAAAAGACAATATGGAATTCGCTTCTCATCAGAAGCGATGACCTATTCGGAAAACAAAATAGTTAAAAAACATTATTTGAATTTTTATTAAACATTAAAATCAAAAGAATAATGGATTTTTTTAGCCGCATTTGAATGAAAATGACAATTTTGTGAACGGCTCTAGCATAGTTTCCCTTTAAAAGGATATTAAGTCAAGTTTTAAAGAACTTTCTAAAATAAAAAATGCATAAAAAGTATATTGCGAAATACGGGTAAATTATTTATTGCGTGATTTATAAAGGTATCAGAATTCCAAAAATGTACAATAAACGTTCCAAGCAATGTTTACGAGAGTAATCTGATGAGCTTTTAGCTTGAAACTGATTCGAATAATTCCTAAAAAAATTTTTAATGTGCATAAGAAGTGGAAATGTTTGCACGTTATCCGATAAAAAAAAATATTCTTAAAATAACAAAGAAGCTGTTTCGTATCGGATAAAAACTCATATATCATGCATGTTGTTGCAAGCGGTTCCTTAAAAAATCAAAAGTATAAATGGCCCGCGATTTAACTCAACTTCATCAGTCAGGCATCAGCATGCATTTTAACGCGTTTCACCTATTGCTACTCCTAGGGACTGGAGTTGCTTTTGGTGGCCTTCTCGAAGAGGAAAGAAAAGGAAGCAATAGGAAGGAAGGTGGATGCTCGAGTTGTGAGTTTGATGTCCTTGGAAATGGTAGTGGTGATGGAGGTTTAGTACCAGCCACATCAGACGAAGATGGCGATCTGGTGAACGGACTCGGAAACGCACCGCAAGGGACTTTTGGAGCCGCTGTTGGAGATCTTCTCCAAGGCGAAGAAAAAGGACGTCAAGGAAGCAATAGAAAAGAAGGTGGATCCATCAGTGGTGAGTCTGATGTCCGTGCAGATGGAACTGGAAAAGAAGGTCTTTTTCCAGATACATTCGGACAAGCTGGTGGTCTAGTCAAAGGACTTGGAAGCATACTAAAAGGAACTGTTCGAGGCGCTCTTGGAGATCATCTCGGAGACCAAGGAAAACAACAGCAAGGAAGCTATGCGAAAAAAGGTGGCTCCATCAGAAATAAAATTAATGTCCATGGAGAAGGAACCAGAAAGGAAGGTTTCGTACCAAACAAATTAGACCAAGCAGAAGGTCTAGTAAAAGGAATTGCAAGCGGACTAAAAGGAGCTGTTGGAGGCGTGTTTGGAGATCTTCTGGAAGGCGAACGAAAAGGACGTCAAGGAAGCAGCAAAAAAGCAGGCGGATCCATCAGTAATAAAATTAATGTCATTGGAGAAGGAACCGGAAAGGGAGGTTTACTACCAGACACATTAGACCAAGCTGAAGGTCTAGTAAAAGGACTTGGAAGCGGACTAGGAACTGTTGGAGGCGCTCTTGGAGGTCTTGTCAGAGGCGAAGGAAAAGGACGCCAAGGAAACAATAGGAATGAAGGTGGGTACACCAGTGGTCAGTCTGATGTCCGTGAAGACGAAGCCGGAAAAGGAGGATTATTATCAGACACATTAGACAAAGCTGGAGGTCTAGTAAAAGGAGTTGAAAGCGGAATAAAAGGAACTTTTGGAGGCGCTCTTGTAGATATTCTGGGAGGCGAAGAAAAAGGACGTCAAGGAAGCATGAAGAAAGAAGGTGGATCCGTCAGTGGTCAAACTGATGTTCATGGAGAAGGAGCCGGAAAGGGAGGTTTAGTACAAGCCACATTGGACCAAACTAGAGGTCCAGTAAAAGAACTTGGAAGCGGACTAGAAGGAACTGTAGGAGGCGCTCTTGGAGGTCTTTTCGGAGGTCAAGGGAAAGGACGTCAGGGAAGCAATAGGAATGAAGATGGATATACCAGTGGTGAGTCTGATATCTGTAAAGATGGAACCAGGAAAGGAGGCTTAATACAAGATACATTAGACCAAGCTGTTGGTCCAGGTAAAGGACTTGGAAGCGGACTGCAAGGAACTGTCGGAGGAGCTCTTGGAGATCATTTTGGAGGTGAAGGAAAAGGACATCAAGGAATCAATGGAAAAGAAGTTGGATACACCAGTAATGAAATTAATGTCAATGAAGAAGGAACCGGAAAAGAAGGTTTTGTACCAAATTTGTTAGGTACTGTGGGCAATCTAGTGCAAGGATTTGAAAACGGAATTAGAGGGTCGGTCGGAAGCGTTTTTGGTGGTATTCTCGGTGGCAACCGAAAAGAAGACAATAGAAGAAAAAGAAGCAGCGGAAGAGGAGATGAATCCATCAGTGGTGGATTTAGTGTCCGTGGGAGGGGAACTGAAAGCGGAGGCTCATTACCAAATACATTAGACCAAGCTGGTGGTCTAGTGAAAGGACTTGGAAGCGGACTAAAAGGAACAGTACGAGGCTTTCTCGGAGGTCTTCTCGAAGGCGAAGGAAAAGGACGTCAAGGAAGCCACGTGAAAGAAGGTGGCTCCATCAGTAATGAAAATAATTACCATAGAGAAGGTACCACAGAAGGAGACTTAATACCAAATTTACTAGGTAATTTTGTTGGTCTTCTCGGAGGCGGAGCTAATGGAGGTAAAGGAGGAAAGGGAAACAATGGGAATGGAAGTGAATCTATAAGTGGTAGAATTGATAACGGTGGACAAGGAGCGGGAAATAGTTTAGCACCCGATACAGTAGACCAAGCTAGTGGTCTAGTACAAGGAATTGGAAATGAACTTTTAGGACCTGTCCGAGGTGTCTTTGGAGATCTTCTCGGAAGCAAAGGAAAAGCTGGTAAAACAGTTGAAGGATATAAAGAAGGAGAAGGAAGCTGTGACAAAGGAGGGGAATCCATCAGTAGTCGGAGTCATGGAGTTGGATCTACCAGTGGTGGAGCTGGCATAGGACTAAACTAATCTGAATCAGTCTAGGACTCTAAATTTTCTAAAAAAATTAGAATTTTAGGGCGTAGAACTGGAGTTGAACAAAAAACAAGATTAAAAAGTCTTAACTGTTGTAGATCTGAATTTTGTGTTTTTTCAAGTTTGCGTAGAATAATGCGGTGGTTGAAAGATGGAGATGGACATAAGATAAAGGTGGAATCATTTTCAAATACAAATTGTTCGAGCTGATTGAAATGTTACTGTTTGATTACTATTTTCTTATTATATTTGAGTAACATTTTCCTTGTTCCGCGGAATAATTATCTTCTAGAATTGATACTTTATTGAATTTACTTTTCATTTCATGAACAAGTTATATAGGGTATACTCAATGAAAATTTTATTGATACTTTAAATTTTGAGGTCGATGACAATTTCTCTACGTCATTCGACATTAGCGTACATTTGCGTGACCCCATGTATGGATTTCAACATTTCGTAATTAATAATAAAGTCAAAAAATTAAAAACAAACTCAGAATTTTTAGTTATTTTCGAAACGGTGAGAGATGTGCGAAAACTGACAAGATTTTCAGGATTTACTAAAGAGGAACGATCCTCGGCTATCCCGATCTAAATCAACAAACAAATTTTCCAAAAGAAACAAAAAATTTAACGTTTTAATTTTCTCGAAAAGCGTCAGAGATACGTGAAAATTAAGTAAATTAGTAGAACCTTTTTTAGAAAATTAAGAAGGCGCTTAGAGATTTTTACATTTGGATTTTGATTAATTCCAAAGATAAGACGAATTTACAGGTGTTTTCAGTTTTTTATCAGACGCCTGATTTTATTATCATGCTCTGCGAATTGCGAAATCATTAGAAAAATTAATCAATTTTTAAAGTTTGTTTTAAATTATAAAACTGCTAAACACTGTGCAGGGGTATACAAAGTTGTTTTTGGTTTTTCGATTGGACGTTTATTTTGTTTATAAAAATTGCTAAAAATAAAAATAAAATAATTTTTCAAAATATATTTTGTTTACGATTAATTAATTAATTAATTAATTAATATACTTTAATATACATTTTATTTTTTATATATTTTGATTAATTCATAGATATAGGAAACTTCAGGGTCATAAATAAGGTCGTCTTAACCTTGTAAACTGGCACTCTACTGTTCTGAAACGTAAAACTATTTATTCAGACGATCGTGACTGATGCGGTATTGAAAAAAATTAAGCACCTGATAAAATGTGCCTTGAAGCTCTTAAAGTAGAAAGAGGATTCCTATATTTAATCAATCTTTTTTATTTTAAACTTCCTTAAATGCATTCTTTTTATTTATTTAAAAAAATTATTTATATTTTTATAAATAAATCAATTGTACATTTTAGATCTCAAAATCAAAAGTGGAAAAAATTTTCGAGGCTCTTCCTTTTGAACACCAAAATTTTCTAGATTGAATTTTTTTGTATATGAACTTCTTTTATTATATAACTTTAAATATTTTTTAGAGAAATATTTTCTACATTTTCAATTATAAACAATATTTTTTTTTAAATACAGAAAATTTTATAATTTTTTATCAAATATTTTCTTGTTTTTTTGATCTATTAAAGAAATATTAACTTGCATTTTCTATCAATCAAAAAATAAATTTACTTGTCCTTTTTAAACGATTAAAAATATTATCTTGCAGTTATTCAACAATGAAAAATATTAAATTTTATTTTTTGAAGGATTAAAAATATTACTTGTAGATATTGAAGGTTGCAAATATTTATTTTTCAATCATTATAAAGCACAAGTAAATATATTTTTCATTTTCATTATTTCATTATTTTCTACAGGTTTTTTTATTATATTGCGTTAAATATTTTCTAAATTATTGAATTATTATTTTTTAAATATTCAATGAATATTAAAATTGTTAACTTGTAACTTTTGAGTGATAGAAATATGGTCTTGTGGTTTTTGAGTGTGCAAAATGTATCAAATAAAAAGTGGTTATCTAAAGTTTCAATATAGAATTTTGAACCTGTTTAAGAATCTTTAAAGGTTTTAGGAGAATAAAAAATTATAATTTATGAGAATATTTTAAATGATTTTATACATTCAAAAATATTTAAAAAGAAAAAATGGAATAACTTGGAAAGATGCTAAAATATTTAGAAACACATTTCGATTTTTGATTATTTGAAACAAACAATTTAAAAGCTCAAAGCATTTTCAAAGGTTTTCTAGAAAAAATAAAATTTTTAATCAATTTGAAATGAATATTAAAAATATTTTCAAAATTACTATAAATAATTTTGTAAGATTCTAAGGCCATTTTTAATCTTGCAGGATTTTCGAAATATTTTAGGAAAATTCAGGTTTCAGGATAATAATGAAATTTTTATTAAATTTTTGAAAAAAAATTTTAATGCTTTTTTATTAAATTGTTTAGGGAATATTTAAAGAGATTAAAAAAAATTATTATTATTATTTTATATTGTTTATTTTATATTATTATTTTATTCTAAATATTTGTCATCATAGTTCGAAAACAAAGAACATGTTGGCTGCAAAAACTATACATTTGTGTAGTTTCTTGTAGTTTTTTTTTGTAAATTCTTGTAGCAAACCAAAACTACAATAAAATAAGGCAATATACAAAAAATATAAAAAAAGTACTTTTCTGCAACTTAGGTTGTAATTTATTGCATTTAATTGTAAATTGTCAAAAAAAATTTTTTACTGAATTGTCGAAAAGAAGGAATTTTGGGAATAAAAAGTAAAATATCTCTATAAATAATTAGCAAATCAAAATTTGCTGAAAAATTACCCTGGAGTTCCATCTAGTCAATTAATCCTGAATTTTGATGACCAATTGGTTAAATATTGTAGGACGACATCGTACAATTTGCTGAAGAATCGGCATTCAATAAAATAATATTTACAAAAAAATTGAAGGCTGTCGAATTGAAGAGCACATGACAAGCTAAGCTTACGATATTATTTTAGCTCGCAACTAATACAAATATAGACAAAAATAACCCGCAAAATATGCGTAAGAAGCGGGAGAATATTCAGGTCAAGCGCTATTAAAATGGTTTCCAAATAACAAGACAACTGTTTTGTCTATCGGAAAAGTCGATAGTCATATACATGTGTTATCACAAGTGGTTCCTTGAACATCAAATATATAAAAGACCGAGGATTTAAGCCAAATTCATTAGTCAGACATCAGCATGAATTTGTTCGTGTTCCACTTTTTGGTGCTCTCAGAAATTGGAGGCGCTTTCAGCCGTTTTTCAGGAGGTGCATCTATTAATGCCGGATTACATTTCGGTAACAAAGAAACAGGAAAAGATTATTGGCCAGATGCATTAAACCAATATGGTGGTCTAGTACAAGGATATAGACACAAAAAAGGTCCTGGAGGTCATCTCCCAGCCGGAGGTGAAGGAGAGCAAGGAAGCAATGGCTCGGGAGGTGGATCCGTCAGTGCTGAAGTTGTTAGCAATGGACAAGCATCAGCACAAGCTTCAGCAACAAGTACAGTAGGCCAAACTAGTGATCAAGTTCAAGGTCTTGGAAGCAACGGCATAGCAGGCCAATCTATCAGTCTTCAAACTGGAGTTGGAGGACAAGGAGCAGGAAAGGCTTCAGTAACAGATATGTTGGGCCCAACTAGTGTCACAGTTCCAGTACTTGGAAGCGGAGATAAAGGAGCTTATGCAGACAAAACAAGCGCATCCGCCAGTGCTACGGTTGATATCAATGGACAAGGAGCCGGAAAAGCCCAAGCTAGTAGTCAAGTCAAAACTGGTGTCGGTGGAGAAGTAGCGGGAAAAGGTTCAGCACCAGGTATCTTTGATAATATGGGTGGTTTAGTGCAAAATTTAGGAAACGGATTTGGAGGGGCTGTCGGAAATCTTCTTGGACGTCTTCTTCGAGGCGGACATAAAGGCGAAAACGGATCCATAGGTAAAGAACTCCGATCCATCAGCGGTGGAATGGACATGCATCAAGCAGACGGAAACGGTATAGAATTAAATATATCAAACGAAGCTTCTAGTCAAGTGCAAGGAATTGGAAGTTCAGATGAAGGATGTAACGGAAAAAAAGAAAACGGATACGTCAGTGCTAAAATTAAAAGCAATGGACTAGGAGCCGGGAAAGACCAAGCTACTAGGCTAGTGCAAAAGTTTGGAAGTGCTGCAGGAGGTATTCTTGGAAGTCTTCTTCGAGGCGCACGTAAAGTGGAAAAAGGATCCAACAATAAAGAAGAAAAAACTGTGAGAAGTGATCTTAATATCATTCAGAAAGCCTGGAAAGGTTTAGTACAAAATTCAGTAAACCAAACTGGTAGTCATGAACAAGAACTTGGAAGCGGAAATTCAGGCACTGTCGGAAGCTTTGGCAAAGATCTTCTTCATGATGCCGAAAAAGGAAATAACAATTACAAAAAAGATAAAGAAGATAAAGGAGGTTTTGGAGAAAATGCAAGCGGATCTGTCAGTACTAAAATTGATAAATATGGATTGGGAGCTGGAAAAGAGAAAGCTGGAAGTCAAGTACAAGGAATCGGAACCAAAAATTCATGGACTGCCGCAAGTGTTGGCGGAAATCGTCAACAAGGCGGAGAAAAGGCAGATAAAGAAGGTAACGGAGAAAAAGAAAACTGGGCAGTTACTACTAAAGTTGAAACCAATGGACAAGGAGCCGGAAACGACCAATCTGGGAGGCAAATGCAAGGATTCGAAAGCAAAAAATCTTGGACTGCCAAAAGCCTTGGCGCATATCATGGAGAAGTCGAAGGAAACGGCGATGAAGAATATGGAAAAGATAAAGGAGATAAAAATGGTGAAAAAGAAATTGAAAGCGGATCAGTCACTACTAAAATGGATAAAAATGGACTAGGGTCCGGAAAATACCAAGCTGGAAGTCAACTGCAAGGATTTGGAAGCCAAAATTCATGGACTGCCTCAAGCGTTGGTGGAACTCTTCAAAAAGGTGGAGGAAAGGAAGATAAAGACGTTAACGGAGAAAAAGCAAACGGAGAAGTTACTCCTAAAGTTGACTCCAATGGACACGAAGCCGGAAAATACCAATCTAGAAGTCAAATGCAGGGATTCGGAAACAAAAATTCATGGACTGCCAAAAGCTTTGGTTCATATCATGGAGAAGACGAAAGAAAAGGCGATGAAGAATATGGAAAAGATAAAGGAGATAAAAATGGTGAAACAGAAATTAAAAGCGGATCAGTCAGTACTAAAATGGATAAAAATGCACTAGTGTCCGGAAAATACCAAGCTGGAAGTCAAATGCAACGATTTGGAAGCCAACATTCCTGGACTACCGCAAGCGTTGGTGGAACTCTTCAACAAGGCGGAGGGAAGGCTGATAAAGAAGTTAACGAAGGAAAAGCAAACGCAGCAGTTACTCCAAAAGTTGACACCAATGAACAAGGAGTCGGAAGAGACCAATCTGGAAGTCAAATGCAAGGATTCGGAAGCAAAAATTCATGGACTACCAAAAGCCTTGGTTCATACCATGGAGAAGGTGAAGGAAAAGGCGATAAAGAATACGGAAAACATAAAGGAAATGAAAATGGTAAAAGAGAAAATGGAAGCGGATCAGTGAGTACTACAATGAATTTCGTTAAAGAAAGAGCCGAAAAGGACCAACCTGGGAGTCAAGTACAAGGACTTGCAAGGGGAAATTCAGGGACTGCAGGGAGAATTGGTGGGTATCGTCCACCAGGCGGAGGAAAAGAATACAAAAAAGATGAAGGAGACAAAGGAGATAAAGATGCTGAAGAAGATAAAGGAGATAAAGAAGATCAAGGAGATACAGGAGATAAAGATTACGAAGAAGGTAAAGGAAATAAGGGAGGTAAAGAAGAAAAAGGAAGCCAATCCGTCAGTACTAAAATTGATAACAATGGACAAGGGGCTGAAAAAGGAAAATCTGGGAGTCAAGGGCAGGAATTTAAAAGCGTAAGTTCCGGGGCTGCTAAAATCGCTGGCAGAGATCTTGTACAAGGCGGAGAAAAAGGAAATAATGATCAAAAAGAAGATAAAGGAGACAAAGAAGGTAAAGGAGAAGAAGGAAAAGAAGGAAAAGAAAATGAAAAATCTGAAGAAGATAACGGAGATAAGGACGGTAAATCAGGAAATGGAGGCGAAAAAGTTAGTACTGAAAGTGATAAAATTGGAACAGGAGTTGGAAAAGACAAAGCTGGAAGTGAAATGCAGGGATTTGGAAGCAAAAAATTAGGGACTGCCGAAAGCGTTGGTAAAGATTTTGAAGCAGACGGAGAAGAAGAAGATAAAGATCATAAAGAAGATAAAGGAGATAAAAAAGGTAAAGAAGAAAATGAAAGCGCATCCGTTAGTAATAAAACTGATACCAATGGACAAGGAGCCGGAAAAGACCAAGCTGCGAGTCAAGTGAAAGGACATGCAGGCGCAAATTCAGGGACTGTTGGGAGATTTGGTGGATATCTTCCAAGAGGCGGAGGACAAGAAAAGAAAAAATATGAAGCAGTTAAAGGAAATAAAGTTGATAAAGAAGATAAAGGAGATAAAGGAGGTAAAGTAGAAAATGATATCGGATCCGTCAGTAATAAAACTGATGCTAATGGACAAGGAGCTGAAAAAACCCAGCTTGTGGGTCAAGGTCAAGCGTTTAAAAGCGGATCTACCAATACTAAAATGAATTTCGTTGAAGAAGGAGCCAAGAAAGACCAACCTGGAAGTCAAGTGAAAGGACTTGCAGGCGCAAATTCAGGGACTGTTGGGAGATTTGGTGGATATCTTCCACGAGGCGGAGGACAAGAAAACAAAAAAGATGAAGCAGATAAACGAGATAAAGATGATAAAGAAGATAAAGGAGGTAAAGTAGAAAATGAAAGCGGATCCCTCAGTAATAAAACTGATGCTAATGGACAAGGAGCCGAAAAAGACAAGCTTGGGGGTCAAGGTCAAGCATTTAAAAGCGGATTCACCAATACTAAAATGAATTTCGTTGAAGAAGGAGCAAAAAAATATCAACCTGGGAGTCAAGTGAAAGGACTTGCGGGCGCAAATTCAGGGACAGTTGGTAGATTTGGTGGATATCTTCCACGAGGCGGAGGACAAGAAAACAAAAAAGATGAAGCAGATAAAGGAGATAACGTTGTTAAAGAAGATAAAGGAGATAAAGGAGGTAAAGTAGAAAATGAAAGCGAATCCGTCAGTAATAAAACTGATGCAAATGGACAAGGAGCCGAAAAAGAGCAGCCTGGGAGTCAAGTGCAAGGCCTTGGAAACGGAAATTCAGGGACTGCTGGAAGATTTGGTGGATATCTTCCACGAGGCGGAGGACAAGAAAACAAAAAAGATGTAGCAGATCAAGGAGGTAAAGCAGATCAAGGAGATAAAGGAGAGAAAGAAGATACAGGAGATAAAGAAGATAAAGAAGATACAGGAAATAAAGTAGGTAAAGTAGAAAATAAAAGCGGTTCCGTCAGTAATAACACTGATGCCAATGTACAAGCAGCCGAAAAAAAACAGCCCGCGGTTCAAGGTCAAGGATTTAAAAGCGTAAGTTCAGGGATTTCTGGAGGAATTGGTAGATATGTTTCACAAAGCAGGGGAAAAGGAGATGAAGAAAACAAAGAAGGCGAAGTAGATAAAGCAGATAAAGGGGATAAAGGAGGTAAAGGAGGTAAAGGAGATAAAGAAGATAAAGAAGATAAAGAAAATAAAGGAGATAAGGCAGGTAAAGTAGAAAATGAAAGCGGATCCGTCGGTAATAAAACTGATGCTAATGGACAAGGAGGTAAAGGAGATAAAGAAGATATAGAAGATAAAGGAGATAAAGCAGGTAAAGTAGAAAATGAAAGCACATCCGTCAGTAATAAAAATGATGCTAATGGACATGGAGCGGAAAAAGACAAGCGGGGGGGTCAAGGTCAAGGAGATAAAAGCGGATCCGTCAAGACTCACATGACTGTCGAGGCCG
>JAWWLR010000158.1:6523395-6539053 GCA_035041075.1 Acraspis erinacei | reverse complement strand
GAGACCAAAGTTATTGAGAGCCAAAAAAACTTGCTTGAAGAAGAATTAAACTTAAATACCTTTTGAAAGTTCCGTTTATGTGAATACTGTTGGAATTATTTTTTCAAAATGCCAAATTTTTTTCACAAGTTGCATTTCTTTCTGGTATAAAATTTGTATTTTCTTTAAGTTATTGATAATTCTTTAAACCAGTTTTTGCAGATTAAATCCTAAAAAAATAATATAATAAGGTTCATCGTATCGGAAATATTTTTTTATATGCTTTGAAAAATTCTTCCAACGTCTTTGAAGTAAAGAAGATATGTGATTTTGCCGTTGCTCAGTACAAAGGAACGCTATTGCGTCATGCCTGAGAGTCTGGCTCGAAGCGTTCGAAATATTCCAAACAATCCATCAGTACTACGGTTCTCACGCATGAGAGCTTGCCTCGAAATTTTTGCAATATTGAGAACAATCACAGTCAGTAAGTTTCTCATTCCTGAGGCCCTGCCTTAAGATATTCGAAATGTTGCATACAATCAATCAGCAGTATGGTTGCCATTTCTGAGACCCTGTCTTAAGACGTTTGCAATGTTGAACACAATCAGACAGTCACTAAGTTTGTCGTGCCTGAGAGCCTGTTTCGAGGCACTCGCAATGATGCAAACAATCCATGAGCAGTGTAATTGTCATCCCGGAGAGGTGTTCTCGAGACGTTTGCAATATGGAGAACAGTCACACAGTCAGCAAGTTTGTCCTGTCAGAGAAACTGTCTCACGGCGCTTGCAATATTGCAATAAATCCATTAGCAATATGGCTGTCACATCTCAGAGCCTGTCTCGAGACGTTTGCAATGTTGTGAACAATCATAAAGTCAGTAACTTTGCCATGCCTGAAAGCCGGTCTCAAAAAGTTTGCAATGTTGCAATCAATCCGTCAGCAATATGGTTGTCACACCTCAGAGCCTGCCTCGAGATGTTTTCAATGTTGAGAGCAATCACAAAGTCATTAAGTTTGTCGTGCCTGACAGCCTGTCTCGAAACGTTCGTAATATTGCAAACAATCCATCAGCAGTTTGGTTGTCATGCCTGAGAAACTGTTTCACGGCGCTTGCAATGTTGCAACCAATTCATCAGCAGTATGTTTGTCATGCCTGAGAGCCTGTCTCAAGACGTTCGCAATGTTGCATACAGTCCATCAGCAGTATGGTTGTCATTCCTGAGACCCTGTATTGAGACGTTTGGAGTATTGAGGACAATCACACAGTCAGTTTGTCGTGCCTGAGAGTTTGTCTCAAGGCGTTCGCAATGATGCAAACAATCCATCAGCAGTGTGGTTTTCATGCCTGAGAGTCTGTCTCGAAACGTTTGCATTATTCAGAAAAAGCACGCAGTACGTTTGTCATGCCAGAGAGCCTGTATTGAGGCGTTTGCAATGTTTCAAACAATCCATCAGCAGTATGGTTGCCATTCATGTGGCCTTGTCTTGAGACGTGTGTAATATTGAGAGCAATCACACAGTCAGTTATTGTTTCATTCTCGAGACGTTCGCATTGTTGCAAACTATCCATCAACAGTATGGTCTTCATGCCTGAGAGCCTTTTTCAAAGTTTTCGCAAGGTTTCGAACAATCCATCAGCTTACCAGCGTCAATACAGTTAACTATCATTCTTCATATGAACGCTTTAGATCATCTAAATAATTGCTAGGAAAATCTTGGATGTACTATTTGTGATAGGCGAGGGGCCTCACAATAATCCAAGACACTGATCATAATTTCTCGATGGGACTCTCCATATTGTACGAAATAACTCACTGAACTTATCGTAGCCAAATTGCAGGCTTTTTATCTTCACATATGTACAGGAACTCCTGAGGATGTTGTACATGTGCATGTACGGGTTCGTGCACACGAACCCTTACAGGAATTCTTGACGTATCCTGTGCAGCAATTTGTTAAGGGAAACTTTACTTGTTCTTGCACCGACAGATTATCCTTTAGAAAGATCCTGTATAGTCTACAGGTTCCTTTGCGGAGTCGTGCAGGTCCCTTAGAGAGAGCCATCACTAAAAGTTATTTCGCTTACTGCTATAAAGAGGCCTTCATTTTATTCACTTGCAGATCCAACTCACTACCGAAAGAGCCCAGCCAATAGAGAACCAAGAAGGAGCCAAAAAAGAGCAACCTGGAAGTCAAGTCCAAGGACTTGCAGGCGGAAATTCAGGGACTGCTGGGAGATTTGGTGGATATCTTCCACGAGGCGGAGGAAAAGAACACAAAGAAAGTGAAGGAGATAAAGCAGGTAAAGGAGGTAAAGGAGAAACTGAAGACGCATCCGTTAGTAATAAAACTGATACCAAGGGACAAGGAGCCGAAAAAGACCAGCCTGCGAGTCAAGTGAAAGGCCTTGGAAACGGAAATTCGGGGACCGTTGGAAGTGCTGGTGGAGATCTTCTACAGCGCGGAGATAAAGGAAATAAAGATAAAAAAGAAGATAAAGGTGATGAAGATTCCGAAGAAGATAACGACGATAAAGAACAGAAAGAAGATAAAGAAGATAAAAAAGATAATGGAGGTAAAGAAGATAAAGAAGACAAAGGCGGTAAAGGAGAAAATGAAAGCGGATCCGTCACTAATAAAACTGACGCCAATGGACAAGGAGCCAAAAAAAATCAGCCCGGGGCTCAAGGGCAAGAATTTAAAAGCGTAAGTTCAGGGATTGCTGGAAGATTTGGTAGATATGTTTCACGAAGCAGGGGAAAAGGAGATGACGAAAACAAAGAAGGTGAAGGAGATAAAGCAAATAAAGAAGATAAAGGAGAAGATGGAGGCGGATCCGTCAGTACTAAAGCTGATGTCAATGGACCAGGAGCCGAAAAAGACCAACCTGCTAATCAAGTTCAAGGCCTTGGAAACGGAAGTTCAGGGACAGCCGGAAGCGTTCGTGGAGCTCTTGTGCACGGGGGAGTAAAAGGAGATAAAAAAGATGAAGAAGGTAAAGGAGATAATGACAGTAACGGAGAAAAAGCAAACGGATCATTTAATGGTACAGTTGACACCAATGGACAAGGAGCTGGAAAAGACCAAGCTGGGAATCAAGTGCAAAACCTTGGAAACGGAAATTCACGGACTGCCAAAAGCTTTGGTGGAGCTCAAGTTGCGACCAATGGACAAGCAGTCGGAAAAGACCAAGGTGGGAGTCAAATTCAAGGCCCTGGAAGCGGAAATTCAGGGACTGCTGGAAGCTTAGGTGAAGCTAAAGTTGACAACAATGGACAAGGAGTCGGTAAAGACCAAGTTGGGAGTCAAATGCAAGGATTTGGAAGCAGAAAATCATGGACTGCCGAAAGCCTTGGTGCACATCTTCGAGAAGGTGAACGAAAATCAGTTAACAGATATGAAGAAAGCAAAGGAGATAAAGGCAGTATCGGCGAAAAGGAAAAAGGATCAGTTAACGCTAAAGTGGACACCAATGGACAAAGAGTCGGAAAAGACCAAGCCCTTGAACAAGGCGGA
This sequence comes from Acraspis erinacei, assembly GCA_035041075.1. NCBI lineage: Eukaryota > Metazoa > Arthropoda > Insecta > Hymenoptera > Cynipidae > Acraspis > Acraspis erinacei. Next base: position 6,535,558 of record JAWWLR010000158.1, on the reverse strand, counting down.
GGAAAAGAAGATAACAAATACTATGAAGAAAAAGAAGATAAAGACAGTTACGGAGAAAAACCGAACGGATCAGTTAATGCTAAACTTGTCACCAATGGAGCAGGAGCCGAAAAGGACCAAGCTGGGAATCAAGTTCAAAACCTTGGAAGCGGAAATTCAGGGACTGCCGGAAGCTTTGGTGGAGCTCAAGTTTCGACCAATGGACAAGGAGTCGGAAAAGAACAAGGTGGGAGTCAAATGCAAGGCCCTGGAAGCGGAAATTCAGGGACTGCAGGAAGCTTTGGTGAAGCTAAAGTTGACACCAATGGACAAGGAGCCGCAAAAGGACAATCAGGGAGTCAAATGCAAAGCCTTGGAAACGGATATTCAGGGACTGCCGGAGGCTTTGGTAAAGTTAAAGCGGACACCAATGGACAAGGAGTCGGTAAAGACCAAGCTGGGAGTCAAATGCAAGGCCTTGGAAGTGGAAATTCAGGGACTGGTGGAAGCCTTAGTGGAGCTCAAATTAACACCAATGGACAAGGGGCTGGAAAATACCAAGGTGGGAGTCAAATGCAAGGTGTTGGAAACGGTAATTCAGGGAACGGTAGCGTTGGTGGAGGTGCAGCTAATTCCAATGGACAAGGAGCTGGAAACTACCAAGCTGGGAGTCAAATGCAAGGTCTTGGAAACGGTAATTCAGGGAACGGAGGCGTTGGTGGAGCTACAGTTAATTCAAATGGACAAGGAGCTGGAAACTACCAAGCTGGGAGTCAAATGCAAGGTCTTGGAAACGGTAATTCAGGGACCGGAAGCATTGGTGGAGCTGCAGTTAATTCCAATGGACAAGGGGCTGGAAACTACCAAGCTGGGAGTCAAATGCAAGGCATTGGAAACGGAAATTCAGGGACTGCCGGAAACTATGGTGGACCTAATGTTGGCAACAATGGACAAGGAGCCCGAAGAGATCAAGCTGGAAGTCCTTGGCCTGGATTTTTCGGCGGAAATTCAGGGTTCTTTGGTGGTGATACTGATATCGATGGCACAGTTGGATTTAAGATAGGAATCAGGCATCATTGAGACGAAGAAAAGTAATGATGATTTGGATACATCTGTAAAATATGATAAGATTGTAAAGGCATAATTGATCTAGATTCTAGCAGTAGGCTTGTTATCGAAATTTAGATAAATTAAAGCAATTGCCTGCGCGGATCAGAAGAAGGGAAACGAAAATAGTGAAAAGTGGAAACATTGTCAAATACATATTTTTGAACTGAAGTGTTGCTCTGTGATTGTTCACCATATCTATACTGTATCTGGGGTGGTTCAATAAAAAATAAACGTATATTGAAATATTGCGTAATTGTATTTTTCTGTAAATAATTAGCTTTTTAATTTACTCCGTGTTATTTTACAAAATAACAAGAAACTATTTAACATTTATATGTTCAGCTTTATTTTTAATAATTAATATAAGTAGTATAAAATGAAATTACTGAAGTAATTTAACATGAGTCTAATATTAGAACATGCGATCCTATTGGAACCCAAAATGTAACGACAAATTTAAATAAATGGATCATATTTTGCTTATCACCTTATTTGTTTTTTTTACATCGATGATTCTTAATATCAGTTTTACATTATTTTAAAACATAAGGAGATAAATAAATGGTCCTACTTTATGAAACTATTCTATTTGAATAGCGATATCTTTTAGACGCTGCTGAATGATTCTGCATCATTTAGTTTATCATGCTGAGGGAAAAAATTTGTTTTTTCTTTCTTCAGGTACCTTACTGCAGCTGCGACGTAACCATGTTTATTCAGATGACTGTATCTGATGCAATAACCAAAAAATAATATTAGCGCACTTGGTTACAAAATTTTTTACGAATTCTTTATAGTCGAAAAACGAAATTTTATAAATATTTTTCGTTCCACAATTGTGAAATTTCTATATTCTTAAAGGTGTATTCTAAGTTAATTTCGATAACCTATTAAATAGGAGATACAGAATAAGAAAATATAAATTATATTCATACACGAATGTAAAAGACAAAGAAAGAATAAGGCCATCAAAATCGAAATCGATCTTAATCCATCCAAATTTAAAAATTAGCTTTCTATGAATCACTATTGATTTTTCCGCTAGACGAAACAGTTGTCTTCTTATTTGAAAAATATTTGTTTTGCGTCTGACCTAAATACTTTTTCGTTCCTCACGCACTTTTGGTGTGCTATTTTGCTCTTTATTTGAATTAATTACAAGGTAAAATAATATCATAAGCATACTTGTCTTGTATTATTTAATTTTCAGCATACTCGAATTTTTTCTCAATATTATTTTTAAATGATAGTAGTTTATTCATGTTCAGAAAATTCCACTAAAAGAAGTATTGTTAAAGGTTTTTTGTTCAGTTTAGTCGATATGTATTAGTAATTTTATAATTAAATGTCTAAATGAAAATAATGAGATAATTATTTTATTTTTATTTATAATATAAATAAGAATACCAATGAAATGTATTTTATGATATTCGGCATTAAACATTCTTATTACTGTGAAATAAGAATTTGATTTAACTTATTTTTATTTTTATTAATTAAATTAATTTTCTTAAAAAATAAGTTAAATCTCGCCTAAAACAGCTACGATGCAAAAAATTCCGCCAATTGAAAACTTACTAACCTTATTGACATAATTTGTGAAATAAAAATTTATCAAATAATTCTAAAAGAAATCTAAATTTTTTAATGCATTATAGTTGAAAAAATGACAAATCGGAGAGATTTTTTTAAATAATAATAATCTCGCCAAGTTTCGATTCTTTCTACTTCAATACATTCTGAAAGCTTCTGTCATTTTAACAATTTATTACATTTTGAAGTTATTAACTAAAAGAAAATTTATTGATTTGGTTTTGCCCTTTATAAAGCTAGTATAATTCAATTCTTTTAAGTCAAAGAGACTAAAAAATTTATTATTTTTTTAATTAAAAAATTGTTGCAACAATGGGGGGGGGTGCCAAAAATTGTGTTAAAAACTTAAATCTATGAAGAATAAAATTGCAAAAAGCACCTAATGGTGGAAAAATTTTAAACACAAAATAGTACAAGAACAAGAATTTGATTAATTTAATACACTTAGTACATTTAGATGTCTTTAAGAATGACCAAAAAGAGGAATTTTCAAACAGCAAGTTAAGTTTTTAACCAAGAAAGATTTTTCAGTCACAGAAAAATATTATTAAATAAATTTCAAATCCAGAAAAGACAATTTGTCAACAAAAGAAGGTAATTTGGAACTGAACAAGGTCGATTTTATAGCAAAAATATAATAAAAACATTTTCTTTTAAAAAAATTCAATTTTAACTATAAAAAAAAGTTTCAAGAAAATATTAAATTTTTACCCAAATAAATTAATTTTCCAGTAAACTAAAGAATTTTAAATTAAAGAAGATGAATTTTCTAGCAAAATGGAATAACTATATTTTTATTTTAAAAACTTATCCTTAAATGCAAAAAAATTCAACAAATTTTATATTTTTAATGAAATTAATTAATTTTTTCAGTATACTAATGATTTTGAACTGAAGAAGGTGAATTTTCTGTCAAAAATGGAATATCTATATTTTCATTTTTTTAAATTTATTCTAAACAGTAACAACAACATTAAAATTTAAATAAAATATTACATTTTTAACCAAAGAAAATAATTTTTCAGCAAATTGATGAATTTTGAACTGAATAAGGTGAATTTTCAAGCAAAAAGTGAGTAGTTATATTTTTATTTAAAAAAATTAATTCAGAACACAAAAACAACAAATTTTTCAACAAAATATTACATTTTTAATAAAAAGAAATAATTTTTCAGTTAACTAATGATTTTTTAATTAAATATGGTGCATTTTCTAAAAAAAGTTATGTTGCAAAAAGGACAAATTTTGAACAAATTAGATGAATTTTTAACGAAACAGTTAAATTTTTGAACAAGAAGATCGAAATCACAGAAAATATCAATTCTCAACAAAAAATGGAATAGGTAATTTTAAATAAAAAATTAATTTTGAATTTTAAAAAATAAACTGAAAAGATTCATTATCTACCAAAAGAGATGACTTATATACTAATTACATGAATCTTCAAACAAATTTTGAATTTTTAAGAAATTTTCAATAAAATAGTTACTTGCCGACGAAAAATGATGTTTCAACCAAACAGATTAATTTTCTACAAAATGGATCAATTTTTAATAAAATGAATGCATTTTTAAACAATATTTGAATTTTAAAAGAAGTTTTGAGTCCAATTGTTAAAATTTCAATCAATTAAATGAATTTGCAACCAAAAAGAATAATTTTTTCAAACAAAATATTCATTTTTAATGAAACAAATGAATTTTCAACCAGATTTTACAATTTTAAAGCAATATTCAACCGTATAGTTAAATTGTCAACAAAAAATTAATTTTCAAGCAAAAAGATTAATTTTCTACCAAAATAAATTAATTTTTTAAACAATATTTGTATTTTAAAAGAAGTATTGGACATAATAGTTAAAGCTTCAATAAAAGAAATGAATTTTCAACCAAAAAGATGAGTTATTTTCAAAAAAGATTATTTTTTAATAAAATACATTAATTTTCAACAAAAATTTGATTTTTAAATGGCATTTTCTACCTAATAGTTAAATTTTGCATTAAAGAGACCAATTTTTAACCAGAAAAGGTAAATTAGCCACCAATAAGATGAATATTCCTTCATGAAAGACAAAGTTTCAACAAAATAGAAATTTTTTTAACTAAATAGTGGAATCTCCAACTGAAGAAAAATTTCAATCAAACATGGAATAGTTTAATTGACAATCAAGAAAATTAGGTCATTGAGGTAAATTGAAAGTGAGCCTCACCTTCTTATCACTTGCTGAATGACTAGCAAACAGCCTCAATATAAAACTGAATAACATGTTTTAACGTAGCGACTTAACTGCTCAAAAAATTAAATTTTTGGAATAAAAAGTGAAATATCTCTAGAAATAATTAATAATTAAAATTCTTTTGAAAAACAACTCTGGAGCTTCATCTAATTTATTTATCCTTAAAATTTTAGACGAAACGTTTGAAGACTGAAGTCTAAAGTTCCACTGAACTGCTAAAAAATCAAATTTTGGGAACAAAAACTGAAATATCTCCATGAATATGTAACAAATCAAAAATTTTCTGAAAAACCGCCCTGTTTTTTATTTTATTTATAACTGAATCTGAAATTTTTAGATGAGTCCAAAATTGTGTACCGGATTTTACTTCATATCAAAAAAACTTTATCAAACCTTTGCTAAGTCAAATTTTCTAAACTTGAACAAGCTACTGCCATCCAAAATCAATATTTTTTTTTCAATTGAAGGATGCTAAAAATTAAAAAATACATGACAAACTAAGCCTCTGATATTATTTCACCTTGTAAAAAATTCAAATACAGAGACAAATAGACCGCAAAATGCGCGTGAGAAGCGGAAAAGTATTCAGGTCAGCCGCTCTACAAATATTTGTCTACTAAAAAGCCAACTGCTTCGTCTATTAGGAAAACCATAGTCATCTACACCTGCTTTGACAAGTGGTTTCTTCAGTAATCAAATATATAAAAGACCCAGAACTTAAGGAAAATTTATTAGTCAGAAATCAGAATGAATCTGAATATGATCCACTTGTTGCTGCTGTCAGGAACTGGAGGGGCTCTTGCCCATTTTTGCCCAATGGCAGCAGATATTGTAGGAAATACAGTACTAGGAATTGGTGGTATGGTACAAGGAATTGGAGGTCTTCTCCAAAGCAGAGGTCAAGGACAAGCTGGAATCAACGGAATAGGAGGCTTCCCTATGGTTGGTGGACCTGGTGTCAATGCACAAGCAGCTGCAGAAGCTGAAGCACGAAATAGAGCAGCATTAGTTGGTGGTCCTGTTGGACCTGGTGGAGCTGGTGGACCTAATGGAGCTGGTGGACCTGGTGGACCTGGTGGCATCGGAGGTGGATCCAACAATGGTCTAATTCGTACCAATGCAGAAGCAACATCAGAAGGTTCAGGAAAAAGTTCAGCAGGGCAAACTGATTCTCAAGACAAAGGCATAGTATTAAATATATTAAACCAAGCTATTAGTGATGGGAAAGGAACTGTAGTTGAAGATAAAGGAGTAGCTGGAAGCAAAGGAGCAGATAAAGGCAAAGAAGGCAAGGATGTAAAGGCAAGTGCATCAGCCACTGCTGTCGCAGATGCTAATGCAAAAGTAGCCAAAAAAGATCCAAATGGAATTAATTCAGGGGCTATAGAAGGTGCTCATGGAGATCAACATTAAGGCGAATGAAAAAAAGATAAATGAATATATTTCAATTTAAATAAATGGAAAATATTTTGTTTATTTAGCTTATTTATTTTGAACATCCATCAACCTTTCCGTTAGTTTTAAAAGACTCTGACATTTCATTGACCATCCTGCTTTTGTCCTTTGGTATAAAAATAATCTTATTTCTAGGAGATCAATGCTTATGTAAAAAAATTTTGATGCTAAATATATTTTTTCTAAATAAATGAATTATGAAGAAAATAGTCTAGTTTTTAATTTAGAAATACCGATTCGAAAACCAGAAAGAGAACGAAGAAAGATTTTTTAGTTATAAGAAAAAGCATTCAAAAGGTTCAATTTTTAAAACCAAGAAGATACATTTTCTATCAGATTAATTGAATTTGAATTGAAAAAATACGAGTTTAAAAAAGTAGGTGAACTTTGTACTACGGCAAGTGAATTTTCTAGCGAAAATGGAATAGCTATATTTTCAGTTAAAAACATTCATTTTTAACGAGAACAAAAAAAATTTTTTTAAATATTGAATTGATAAACAAATCAATACATTTTTAACTAAACTGATGAATCTTCAATGAAATATTAAATTTTCCCCAAAAATTGAATTTTAACAGCACAGTTGAACTTCAAACCCAAAAGACGAATTTTCTTGTAAAAAAGACCAATTTTCAACAAATTAGTTGAATTTTCAACGAAATATTTTTATTCTCGAGCAAAAAGATTAAATTCGCAAAAAATATAAATTTTCTACGAAAAGAAGAATTTTGAATAAAATAAATGAATTTTTAATCAGTGTTTGAATTTTAAAAGAAATATTGAACCCTATAGTTAAAGTTTCAATCAACAAATGGATGTGTATTGTGTAAGAGAGTGTGTGTGTGTGTCTCGGAACTTTATGGCATTTGTTTAAAACTTATAATATTTTAAAAATCAGTTTTTTTATAGTAAGACTTTTTTTATTTATGTAACTCAAAGTTGATGCATAAATATAACAGATTTCTTAGTTCGAGTAAAATCGATTGACCTATAATGTTAATACATTTTATTAAAGCTAAAATTAAAAATCTATACAAACAAATAAAAAAATAGAATAAAATAAAATTCGAAAATTAAATATGGACTGCCGAACGTGAAAGAATTTTTTTAGGAGAAAAATTTGTATAAACTTTATAGATTTTTATAGATTTTATAGATTTTTCTATCTACTTTTACAGATTTTTTTAATAAATATTTTTAAGCTTAATATGGAAAGATATGGAACAAAAAGAAAACTTTGTCTCAAAGACAAAAAAAAGTACATTTAAAAAATAAATTAAAAAAATTTTTATGTTCGTATTAAACAAAAAAATTAATATTTAAAAAAAATTGAATCATTTGAGAAGTTCTGAATTTAATGAATTTACATTATAAAATCTTTTCCCAGGAATAAAAATAATATATAATAAATTAAAAGTAGAAGATACTGTAAAGAAAAATACTATTGTTGAGAAATTTTGCATTAAGATTAACCTTTTTTCAGGTTATTTAAAAAATATTTTAAAGATTATTTATCTGAAAAGATATGCATTGCAAAACAAATAAAAAAAATAGAATAAAGAAGAAATGTTAAAAAATACATTTATTAAATTTTTGTTGTGTATTAAAAAAAGTAAGTTTAATAAATTTAAAAAAAATCGAATTACTTTAAAGCTTTAAAGGTTAAAATATCTAAAATTCAAAATCTATGACAAGGAATAAAAAAATAGAATGGCATAAATGAAGAAAAGTAATTGTAAGTAATTATATAGTACACAATATTTTTCTAGCTGAAAAATTTTGTAATTACAGCTTTGATTTTATTATTTTATTATTTCAAGGTTTTCATTAGTTTAATATCAATTTAAAAATATGAAAAACTTCTTTTTGAATATTTTTCTTTTATTCTATTTTGTCAAAAAACTTGAAAGTTTGATAATTATTTATTCAATGCTCGAATGTTTATTTTATTATTATTAATTATTTGAATTGAACATGGTTAAAAAAGGTCAATGTTTTAAGAACTTACAATGAATACGTAATGATAATTATTATGAAAATTAGAGAAATCATTCAAACGATAATGGCAAACATTTTTCAAAATCATAGTGAAATAATAATTAATAATAATTAATAAAAAAAATAAATGAAAACAATATTAATAATGAAATAATCATTTTATATAAAAAAAATAAATTTGAGTCTTTTGTACACAAAATTCATTGAAATGTTTATGTTTTTAGGTGTTAAAATTTCAAATTTTAATCTTAGATTTCTTAAGTTTTTAAAATCTTAAGTAGTTACATTTTTTTTAATTATTTAATTATTTTGTTTAATCTTTAATAAGAATTTGGACCTTTGAAGCTTATTTTGGAAGATTTCCTATTTTATTCTCTTTTTAATAAAGTTTTCGTTTTATTTCATATCTTTTAATATGAATAATTAAAAAAATATGAATTAAAAAAAATTTTAACGTTTAGTCTCACAGTGTTTACATTACTTATTTTATTTTCTTCTATTTTTCTATTTCTTAGTAAAGATTTAGAATTTTAGATTTTTTGAAAGATTTAATATTTTAATATCTTTTTTTCAACATTTTTGTTTTGTTAAAAGAGATGTTTCTCAAAATATTAATTGAAAATTTGAAAAAGTTTCATATTTTTTCAGATGAATAACCTTGAAAATATTTATTTAATAAAAACTATAAAAGGGGAAATTGCTGAAAACGGCTGGAAATTTAAAACTTTGACGATATAAAAAATCTAAAATACAACATTTTTTTTACAAAAACTATTAGAATTATTTTATTTAAACATGTATGGTCAAAATGTATTTGCTATTCGCGTATCAACTTAAAATTATTTTAATGAAAAAAGTTTTTCTGTTCAAAAGAGATGTTTCTTTACATAGGATTTTAAAATTTGAAAAACTTTCATATTTTATAGGCGAATAATCTTTAAAACATTTATTTAAGAAACGCAGGAAAAGAGGAAATTGCTGAAAAAAGCTGGAAATGGAATTAGATTAAAGCTTTGAAGGTTAAAAAACCTAACATTAAAATTTTTTTTACCAAAATTCTAAGAATTAGTTTATTTAAAAATTTATTATCAAAATGACTTTTCTATTCATACATCTACTTTGAATCATGTTAATGAAAAAAATTTTTTCTTTAAGTAGGATTTAAACACTTTAAAGACTTAAAAAAGTGGAAAATAAGTTATTTTAAAACTTTGAAGTTTGAGAAATCCAAAACTGAAATATTTGCAAAGGAAAAAAATAAAATGAAATAAAGTTAGAAAATTAAATAAGAAGTGAATACTGTAAGTAAATCTGTTTTTTCTACTTTCTTCTTATATTTCATTTGTGTTTAATTTTTTTTTTATTATTTTGTAATTTTTTAGTTTTTGTAAATTTCTAGTTTTAAATTAATTATTGTGAAATGAGCACCATATAAGGCCACCATAACCAGCTATTTTATCTATATTTTGAAATAAATTTTCGAACAATAAAGGTGAATTAGTCACCAAGAAGATTAATATTCTATCACGAAAAAAGGTTTTAACAAAATAGACATTTTTCCAACCAAAAAGTTGGATTTTCAACTGAATAAGTTTTAATCAAACATGGAATAGTTAAATTTGTTGTTGACAAAATTATTTCACAACAAGAACAAAATTGAACACAATAATTCAATTTTGAACAAAAAAAAGAACAAGTTGTTTACAACTAAAGTGATGAATCATCAGCAAAGAAAATGAATTTACTTTTTATTGAGGCTAAGTAAAAGCAAGCCTCACCTCCGTCTCATTTGCTGACGAATAATCAAATAGCCTCATTATAAAATCCAATAGCATGTTTTCATGCAGCTAACAAAATTGAATTTCTGTAATAAAAAAGCGAAATGTCTCTAGAAATAATAATTAAATGAAACTTTTCTGAAAAACTGCCCTGAAGTTAGCCCTCATCCAATTTGGTGAAGGATTTGCATTCAATAGAAAATTTTACCAGATAAAAATATTTGAAACTGTGTACCGGATTTTTCTTTAAAGCAAAAAAAAACTTGGTCAAAACTCCGCTAAGTTAAATTTCCTGAACGCGAATAAACTACTGTCCTCCATAAATATATTTTTATTTAAATTGAAGAATACCGAAAAGTATAAAATACATGTCAAGATATGCTTCTGATATTATTCCACATTGTAGCTAATTCAAATATAGACAAAAATAGAACACAAAATGTGCGTGAGAAGCAGAAAATTAATTAGGTCATACGGTAGACAAATGTTTTTCGAAAAACCAGGCAACAGTTCCGTCTATTCAGAAAAACAATAGTCATCTATATAAACTATGACAACTGGTTCCTTGAAAATTCCAATATATAAAAGGCCATGGATACAACAAAAATTCATTAGTCAGAAATCAGAATGAAGCTGATCGTGTTCCACTTTTTCGTGTTCTCCGGAATCGGTGGCGCTTTAGGCCATTGGCCATTGTTCCCAAATATATTCGCAAACGCTATAAAAAACTGTGGTGGAATGATGCAAGCAATTGGAGTTCCAGGTACAGCACAAGCTTCATCAGCAAATACGGCAGGCCAAGCTGGTGGTCAAGTTCAAGGATATGGAAGCAACGGAGTAGGAGGTGGATACTACTATGGTGGAGCTGGTGCCAGCGGACAAGCAGCACAGGCTTCAGGAGTACATAGATTAATTTTAGCTGGTGGTCCTGGTGGTCCTGGTGGTCCTGGTGGACTTGGAAGTACCGGACAGGGGCGAGGATTATACTTTGGTCCAACTGGTGTCACTAGATTATCAGCAACAGAGGCAAGAGCAAGATTAATTGCAGCTGGTTGTCCTGGTGGACCTGGATGCAAGGGCATGAGAGCAGGATCATTCTATGGTAAATCTGGTGCCAGTGGCCAAGCAGCAACAAAAGCAGCAGGCCAAAATGGTTCTCAAGGTCAAGAAAAAGGTATATCATTAAATATAGCAAACCAAGCAATTAGTCATGGGGAAGGAAATGCAGGCGGAGATAAAGGAAACAACGGAGCAAAATCAGACGCATCCGCCAATGCTCAAGCTAAGAACAGTGCTCAAGGAAACGGAAAAGGAGATGCAGAATCTAAATCAGACGAAAAGGATAAAGGAGATAAGGGAGATAAAGGAGATAAAGGTGATAAAGGAGATAAAGGAGAACAAGGAGAAAAAGGAGAAAAAGGAGAAAAAGGAGAAAAAGGAGAAAAAGGAGAAAAGGGAGAAAAGGGAGAAAAAGGAGAAAAAGGAGATAAAGGAGATAAAGGAGATAAAGGAGATAAAGGAGATAAAGGAGATAAAGGAGAAAAAGGAGATAAAAAAGAAAACGCAAGTGAAGATAAAGCGGGTGATGCACACAAAGCAAACGCATCCGCTGATGCTAAATCTGATTCTAGTGGACAAGGAGATAAAAAAGGAGATGCAGCATCTAAAGGAGATGGAGAAGATAAAGGAGATAAAGGGGAAAATAAGAACGGAGATAAATCAGGTGACGGAGCAAACGCATCCGCTGATGCTAAATCTGATGATAATGGACAAGGAGACAAAAAAGGAGATGGAAAAGATAAAGGAGACAAAGGAGAAAATAAAAATGGAGATAAATCGGGTGACGGGTCAAATGCAAACGCATCCGCCGATGCTAAATCTGATGCAAATGGACAAGCAGACAAAAAAGGAGAGGGAAAAGATACAGGAGATAAAGGAGAAAATAAAAATGGAGCTAAAGCAGGTGACGGAGCAAACGCATCCGCGGATGCTAACGCGGATGCAAATGGACAAG
>JAWWLR010000158.1:6472787-6486231 GCA_035041075.1 Acraspis erinacei | reverse complement strand
AGCACATTGCTGTAGAGTTTGTTGAGTCTCATTTTCAACAATACCATTTTTTTGCCTTACCTTTCACTTAAGTCGGTGGCAGCACCATGTTACATGTATTTCCATTTGTTATATTATGATAACTGAGATTGTTGGTTTTTTATGAATTTCATGCAGGTTTCTAAATTATAAAGAGACAAGTGAGATTTTCGTTCGTTTCTGAATTGTATACAGTTTTGAAATATACGACGATCAATCACATCATTACTTGTTTAAGAATTTAATATAGTTCTAAAACATCAAGATCTGCATAAAATAAGGGAAAAAAGGAAAATATGATTAATTTTCTTATGTTGCACAACTGTACAGATTTAATAAACGAATAAAATGTGAGCAATCATCTTTTTATATAACTGCATGAAATTCAAGAACAAGGGCCAATGTGCTTGATCGTCTTGTGTTTTAGAACCGTAGGAAGCCCATAAACAAGAAGAAATGTCATTGATCGTCAAATCTGTATGAACTTCAGAAACGAAAGACATGTGAGCGATCGTCGTACAATTTAGAACTGCATACGACGATCAATCACATTGTTAGTTTATGAAGAATTTAATATAGTTCTAAAACATCAAGAACTGCATAAAATTCAGAAAAAAATGAAAATGTGATTGATCGTCTCATGTTTCACAACTGTACACATTTGAAAAAACGAATAAAATGTGAATAATCACCTGGTGTTATATAATTTATCGTCTTATATTTTAAAACCGAATGACGTTCATAAACAACTAACAATGTGTTTGAACATCTTAGGTGATAGAACTATATAAAATTCATAAAAAAGTAACCACGCGATCGTTTTACATTTCACATATGTATGAATTCCAGAAATCAAAAATATGTGAGCGATCGTCGTACATTTTGGAACTGCACATAATTTTAAAAGATGACAATGTGAGTGACCTTCTTATCTTTTACAACTGTATAAAATTCAGAAATAAATTAAATGTGAACGATCGTCTTTTGTCTTAGAACTGTATGAGATTCATAAACAAGTAAAAACATGAAACAAAGCGATAGATTATTTTATATTTTACAACTTTATGGAATTCAGAAACGAATGCAATATGACCGATCGTATTTTTTTAGATTTGTTTGAAGTTCAGAAACAAGCAACAATGTAATTTATTGTCTTGTATTTCACAACGATAATAAATTCAGAAACGAATAATATGCGAGCGATTGTCTTATTTTTTTTAAATGCATAAAATTCAGAATAAAGTGACAATGTGAGTGATCGCCTTGTGTTTTGCAACTGTAGAAAATTCATAAATAAGCAAAAATGTGAATGAATGCCTCATGTTTTAGAACTGTGTGAAATTCATAAAAAAGTAACAATGCGATTGATCGGCTTGTGTTTCCCAACTGTATGAAATTCAGGAACGAATAAAATGTGAGCAATCGTCTTATTTTTTATAACTGCATTATATTCAGAATAAAGTGACAATGTAAGTGATCGTCTTATGTGATAAACTGTATAAAATTCATAAATAAGTAACAATTTAATTGATTGTCTTACGTTTCACATATGTAAAAAATTCAGAAACAAATGAAATGTGAGCGATGGTCTTATTTTTTATAATTGCATACAATTCAGAATAAAGTGACAAAATAAGTGATCGTGTTATGCTTTGCAAATTTTTAAGCAATTAATTCATAAGCAATTAATAATGTGATTGATCGTCTTGTGTTTCATAACTGCATGGAATTCAGAAACTACTGACAATTCGAAGTATCGCTTTCTGTTTTAGTGCTGTATGAAATTCTCAAACAAGTGTAAGTCTGATGCTTCACAACTGTATGAAATTCAGAAAAGAATAAATTCTGCAATTATCTTTCTCTTGAGTACGTGGCAGCACCAAGTTAACTTTGAATCGAATAAAGTGTCAAGACACAGGATAGTTGTGGCAATCAATATATTTCCACTTTATTTTAGAAGCGGGATTCATTTCTTTTGTGTTCCATTTTTATTTACTGAATAATATTTTTCAAATAAGAAATTTCCCAAGATTGTAGTGGGTATTCATCGTCTATGTTTCACAACTGTACAGATTTGCGAAACGAATAAATTTTGAGTAAAATTTTTCACATCTTGTGTTATATAAATGCATGAAATTCAGGAACAAATGCCAATGTGATTGATCGTCTTGTGTTTTAGAACCACAGGAAGCTCGTAAACAAGAAACAATATCACTGATCGTCACATCTGTATGAATTTCAGAAACGAAAGAGATGTGAGAGATCGTCGTACAATTTAGAACTGCATAAAATTTAAAGAAAAGTGGCAATTTAAGTGACCATCGTATCTCTTACAACTGTCTAAAATTCAGAAATGAATGAAATGTGATTAATCATTTTGTGTTATATTACTGGATTAAATTCAGAAACAAATGACAATGTGATTGATCGTCTTTTCTTTCATAACTTCATGAAATTCAGAAACAAATAACAATACGAGATATAGCTTTCTGTTTTAGTACTGTTAACTTTAAATCAAATAAAGTATGAAAACATAGGATGGTTGTGGAAATCAATATATTTTTACTTTATTTTAAGATGAGGCATTCGTTTCATTTGTGGTCAATCCTTATTTACTGAATTTTTTTATATTCTCCACACTTGTGCACAGAATTTTTAAAACTAAAGGTCAGAGCATCGACAGCAGTAATTTGGTGATTGTGAATTCTCTTTCGTTAAAGCTCCTTCAGCTCTTATGAACATATTCTCATCACCTATCTCGTGCTTCGCGCTCGAGTTTGTCCCTAAAATTGTATAAAATTTCCATATATTAATATTTATTTTCCTTAGTTTTTTATGTTGTCAAAATTTGAATTTCCGATTTTTCAAGAAAACTCAACAACTTGTTATGATAATCTTGTAGGGCATTTAAAAATCAAAGCTTTTCTTCTCTTGAATTTTTTTCACTTCGTGCATTATTTGGATTAATTGGATTAATTGGAGTAATTGGATAAATTGATCGCCTTTTTTAATTTTATGACTATCCGTACAGAGAATTTTTGAATTTTGAAAAAAGTTCTGTCGCAAGTATTCAAACTGTACCCACTTTTTATACTAAGGCATTTATACTAAGGCTAAGGCACTAGAATTTTAGTTTAGTACTGGGGGGGGGTGTACAAATCTTATAAAAATATAATACCTTCTCTGATTGCAATGTAAAAAGGGTATTATTTTTCAGTATCAAGCACATTGCTCTAAAGTTGGTTGAGTCTCTTTTGGAAACAATTTGTTTTAATTTCCCTTCACTTGAGTATGTGGCAGCACCTTGTTAAATGTATTTCTATTTTATATTATGATAAGGCTATGGCTCCTATTTATTGCTATTAAGTATAGTTTAATAGATATTTACAATTCGATTTTTCAAATATTGAAAATATGGCGATAACTTGCATGGTCATTCGTTTCTGAATTTCATAAAGTTTTGATATATACGATGATCAATCACATTTTTACTTGTTTAGATATTTTATACAGTTCTAAAACATCAACTGCACAGATTTGAGAAACTAATAAAATGTATTTCCATTTTTTATATTATGATAACTCAGATTATTGCTTTTTTATGAATTTCGTACAGGTTTCTAAATTATAAAGAGACACTCGCATTGTCATTCGTTTCTGAATTTCATGCAGTTTTGAAACATACAACGATCAATCACATAAGAATTTTATATACTTTTAAAACATCAAGAACTGCATAAAATTCAGAAACAAATGAAAATGTGATTGATCGTCTCGTGTTTCACAACTGTACAGATCTGAGAAACAAATAAAATGGGAATAATCATTTTGTGTTATATAACTGCATGAAATTCAGAAACGAATCCTAATGTGATAGATCGGCTTGTGTTTTAGAACCGTAGGAAGTGCATAAACAAGTAAGAATGTGATTGATCGTCTCGTGTTTCACAACTGTATGAACTTTAGAAACAAATAACAATGTCAGTGACGACCTTATCTTTTACAACTGTATAAAATTTATATACAATTTACAATGTGATTGATGATTTCATATTTTAGAACTGTATGGAATTCATAAACAAGTAACAATGGAATTGATTCTCTTCTATTTGACAACTATATGAAGTTCAGGAAAAAATGACAATGTGAGGTATCGTCTAACATTTTAGAACTGCATAAAATTGTGCAACAAATAACAATGTCATGGATCCTCTTATGTTTCACAACTGTAATAATTTCAAAAATAAATTAAACTTTTAGTAACTATTTTGTGCTATACATCAGGATTAAAATCAGAAACAAAGTACAATGTGTTTGAGTGCGTTATTCTTCAGAGCCGAATGAAATTCATAAACAAGTAACGATGTGATTGATCGTCTTATGTTTTACAACTGCATGACATTCAGAAACGAATAACAATGTGAGTTATCGCATTATGTTTTGGAACTAAATAAAATTTAGAAGCAAAAGGCAATGCGATTGATCTTCTCATATTTCACAACTGTATAACATTCAGAATTGAAATAAATTTGAACGATCGTGTTATGTTTTAGAACGGTACAAAATTCATAAATAAGTAGCAATGCCATTAATTGTTTTATATTTCACAACTGTTTGAAATTCAGAAACGATTGAAATGTGAGCGATCGTCTTATTTTTAAGAACTGCATAAACTTCAGAATAAAGTGACAATGTGACTGATCCTCTTTATGTTTCACAACTGTGAGAAATTCAGGAATGAATGAAATGTGACCGATCGTCATTTATTTAAAAAATGTATAAATTCATAAACAAGTAATAATGCAATTTACTGTCTTGTATTTTACAAGAATGAATCATACAGGTATGAATTTCCTAAATGAATGACATGTGAATGATCCTCTTGCATTTTAGAACTGCATAAATTTCAGAAACAACAGACAATGTGATTAAGCATCTTATGCTTAAGAACAGTATAAAATTTATAAACAACTAACAATGTGATTGTTCGTATTATGTTTCATAACTGCATGAAATTCAGAAACGAATGAAATGTGAGCGATCGTCTTTTTTTAGAATTGCACCGAATTCAGAATAAAGTGACAATGTAACAGATCCTCTTTATTTTTCACAACTGTAAAAAATTCAGAAGCAAATTAAATGTCTGTAATCATCTCATTTTATATAATTGCGCCAGATTCAGAAACATTAGACAATGTGATTAAGAGTCTTATGCTTAAAAACAATATGAAATTCATATAAAATAATTGATGTGATTGATCATCTTATCTTCCATTACTGCATGAAATTGAGAAAAGAATGAAAACGCAAGTTATCGCCTTCTGTTTCAGTACTGTATGAAAATTTCAAACGAGCTAAAGTGTGATTGATCGTCTTATGTTTCACAACTGTGTGAAATTCAGAAAAGAATGAAATTTGAGCAATCGTATTAATTTTAAGAACTGTATAAAATGCATACCTAGTTAACAATTTTATTTATTTCCGGGTTTTTTGGAACTGTATGAATTTGATAAATAAGTAAAAACATAATTGAATGTCTTATGTTTCACAGCTGTATGAAATTGAGAAGCGAATAAAGTGTGAACGAACACCTTATTTTTTAGAACTGCACAAAATTTAGAATAATTTGAAAATGTGAATGATCGTCCTATGTTTCACAATTCTATCAAATTTATTAACAAGTAAGAATAATAATAGTTTTTTTATATTTCACAACTGTATAAAATTCCGAAATGAATTAAGTGTGAGCGATCGTCTTTTCTTTAAGAACTCTATGAAATTCATAAAAAAGTAACAATGCAAGTGATTGTCTTATATTTCACAACTGTATGAAACTCAGAAACTATTTAAATGTGAGCGATCGTCTTATTTTTAAGAACTGCAAAATTCAGAATAAACTCATAAATAAGCAACAATGTGATAGATTATCTTGTGTTATATAACTGCATTAAATTCGGAAACAAATGACAATGTGATTAAGTGATAATGTGATTGATCGTCTCATGTTTCACAACTGTATGATATGTACATTTTTCAGTAGTAAGGACAGAAATTTATGCCGTAGAATTTGTTTTAATTTATTATTAACCATAAAATTTTATTTTGTACAATAGTTTCTTTCATTTGAGTACTTGACCTATGGATATTGTTTAAGAACAGAAAAACAGAGGGGTCAGTATTTTTAGTGGCGAGTACAAAAAATAATTGCTGTAAAATATGCTGCATCATATTTTAAACAATAAAAATTGTTTTTTTAACAGATTGATATATTGAGCAAAATATTTTCAATAAAGTTTATTACCTTAAAGGAATACTTTAGACAGGAGAAAATCCATATAATTGCACTATAATTATACCCACGAACATATGACAGTAGATGTGCCTTGGAGTTATAGAAATAATTGTACAAGTCTCCTTGATGTTGTTTCCTGAAATTATAGAAAAATAATGAATTGTGAAATATAATGAGAGAGAAAATTTTATATCCTTTGTAGAAAACTTTCTACAAAAACTTTTTGTAGAATTTTCTCTGTTTAAAGTTTGGTATCAACGAAAAAAAAGACCAAAATTTCTTACCTGAAAATTTTTTTGTAAGATTAAAATAGCAAAACAAAAACTAAACACTAATAAAGCCAAGGAATATTTCTTTCTGGATAATTGCTTACCAACATTAATATAACATATCACATAAATTTGAGAAACTCATGACATGGGTTTCTCAAATTTTCAGTTTTTTTGGTACTTTAGTCATTTTTGTTACTTTTTTAAAGTTGCTATCTTATTTAAGACTTGCTTTTAAATTTTCAATATCGCAATTTTGCTATAAAAGGATTAATGTTTTGTTAAAAAAAAATTGTCAAGACAAAAAATCTTTGCTGCGTTTCTCCAGTTTTCGGTCTTTTTGTTATTTTTGTTACAAATTATGCAACATAAACGCTATAAGGAATCAAACAGAATAACTTTTATTTTTACGAAATTCATTATGTTATTTTAATCTTAATAACAAATTTTTAATAAAATAATATTGCTGAGTTTCGCGAGTGTTTAGAATTTTTATAAACTTTGTGTATATAACAGAAATACATAGAGGAAACGAAAAGGGTGACTTTTGTTAAAAAATCTGTTTTTTTTTTATTTCAATTTTAGTAAACAATTTTGCAGAAAGAAAATTTACTAGGTTTCGTAAATTTTAAGTTTTTTCTTATTTTTGTGACAAGTAATGAAACAGAAACTCCGCGAGAAATCAAACAGTGTGACTTTTTTTGTAAGAAAAAGGAATATAATCTTTTTATTTTGTTAACAAATTTTCAATAGAGAAATGTTGGTGGGTTTTTGTTAATTTTGTTACAAGTTATTTAACATTAATTCGAAGAAAAACCGAAAAGAGTACCTGCTTTTGTTTTAAAATATTTTATCTTATGACGGGTTTGCTGGGTTTCGTAAAAGTTGAGATTTTTCTTTAGTTTTGTTACAAATTTTGTAACAGAAGTTTCATAGGCATCAAAAGGGGTGACAGTTTCTGCACACGAAATGTTGTGTTTTTTTAAATTAAATTTTAGTAATGAATTCTCAGGAAATAAATTTTGATGGTCCTCTGCAATTTCCAGATTTTTGTTAGCTTTCTCTCAAGTTTTGTAACAGTAATTCTGAGAGGAATCAAAAAGGGTGACTTCAGTTAGAAAATAAGTTTTGTTAATAAAATTTTAGTAAAAAAATTACTTTGCAAAAATTTTACATTAATAAATACCAAAATTTTTCTAGTTCTGTGTTTAAAAATAATAATTCTGGAAACTTACAAGTTACTTACGAGTTGAAAAATATCAATTGAATACTAGTAACTTTACTTGATAATTTTTTTGTGCATCCACGATTCTTTTTTTTTTGACAGAAGACAAGATTTTAGAAAAACTATTCTACTTCAATTGCGATATGTTTCAGACACCGCAAAAAGCGAACCTAACGATTAAAATGAAGAAAAATGAATTTCTTTGTTTCATTTAATGTCCATGATTTTTTTCAATCATAGTCTAAGTAGATAGGCCTTATCGCTGAAGCAATATATGTACTCTTATCAGAATATCATCTTGTCAACAAAGACTCTTTACTCGGCTAATTAGTTACTGATTTACTTGAAGACAATTAATTGATCATTGTGATTGGCATGATTCCCAAATTAGCTAATTTTGTTTTGGGTGCTAACAACTAATTTCATTTTCTGTGTCAATTGCACAGTTAATTGCGTGAATAGGATCTTACTCTTTTATTTATATATTTGTATTTATTTTTCAAAACTTGTTTTGAAGTATTTGAAATTTTGGTCTTTGCACATTTCTTAAGTATGGAAAAAGTTAATAGATCCAGGATGGAGATGGATAAATTATTAAAAACGCAGGTAAGGTAATTGATGTTCATTATAGATCGAATATAACAAAAAATATTTTTGCTCTTGTATAGCAGTTTTTCAAGTCCTATTCGGTTATTTTTAGGACAAAAGCTATGAAGAAATTATAATTACGGATTTGAAATTACAAACGAGATTATACGATACTGATTGGGAAGAAAAAGAAACCACAGAGAGTAATGAACATAAAGAAAAGGGTAATCGATCAATGCAGGTTATTGCTGGCATTGCTGGTAAGTGGATACAGCATTTTATAAATAAATAATTTAATAATAAATAAAGCTGTTAATCAATGCTACAAATTAATTTTCTTTCAGCTTCCCTATCAGCGGCAGTATTAGCAGCAAACACCGTTTGGAATTCGCCGGCACTACCTCATTTGAAAAGCAATCATTCCAACTTTTTAGTCACAGATTCACAAGGAGGTTGGATCATTTCAATATACCATTTCGCTGACATAATTGGTGCTCTTTTAAACATTTTCTTTATCGATCGGATCGGTCGAAAATTAAGTTTATTACTAAGTGGAATCCCAGCTGTTGTTTCTTGGATTTTGATCATCTATGCTGAAAACTATTTGTACATTCTGATTGCAAAACTGATCTCTGGAATTGGTCAAGGAGTAACCTACAACGCTTTGGTGATATATTTAGCTGAAATTGCGGAGAAGGATATTAGAGGAACCCTCGTTAGTATTATGAGGACAATTCAGTGTCTATTTTATTTTGCATTAGCAGCTGTAGGAACATTCTTCTCATATGAAATACTGAATTTATCAGCCTTATCAGTGCCAGTTCTGTTTCTTATTGTCTTCTCATTTATGCCCGAAAGTCCATATTTTTTATTGCTGCAAGGCAGAGATGAAGATGCAATGAAATCTTTGATGAAGCTTAGAGGAATGTCTGATTCTAAAAGACTAACAGTCGATATCGGGGAAATGAAATTAGATATAGAGGATAAACAAAAGCACAAAAATAATTCTTTGAAAGAATTAATATTGAAAAGCTACAACCGAAAGTGTATGGCGATTGTCATGTGCCTTAAACTGACACAAGTGATGGCAGGTCACAGCGCTATTCTCAATTACACTCAGGAAATTTTTTCTCTTAGTGGTTCTTCAATTTCACCTAAAATTTCAGTCCTCATTTTGGCTGGAATTCGTCTCATTTCTACCTTTGGAGCTAGTGGAATAATGGATCGGATTAGCAAAAGAATTACATTCTTGGTTTGTGGAATATTGGCAGCTTTATTTTTAGCAACAGTAGGCCTTTTTTTCTTCTTGAAATTTTATGTCAAAGCAGATGTCTCTTCCATCACGTGGCTGCCTCTTGCAGCGCTTGTTTTGTTTGAAATTGTTTACTATGTAGGGATTGCTGTTGTACCATATATCCTGCAAGGTGAACTTTTTTCTATGAATGTGAAAGGGACTGCTGTAGCGTTTAGCATGATTATCGGATCAAGTTTTTCATTTATTTCTAACACAGGATACAATTTCATTAGTCGCAATGCTGGAGTTTATGTAGCATTTTGGTTCTATGCAACAGTTGCATTTGTTGGATCCGTGCTTACTTTCTGGATAACACCCGAATCCAATGGGAAAACATTGGAGGAAATTCATGCTATGCAGAATCCTGAGATGAAAATGAAACTCGAATTGGAACGGAAGAGTAGATTAGTACTTTCTTAAATTCAGGATAATTCTTCTTGTCTGTCGTATGTACGCTGATGAATCGATCTAGGCTTAGCAACAAATTTCTTAGAAAATTTTTCTGAAGAACAAACCTTAACAAACTAATTGGGCACTGAAAATAAGTTGAAAAACCTATTAATTGACAATAATAGTCTTAGTAACAAATAAAGACTAACAAACTATGAAAATACACTACTGATCTACTTAGCAACATCCTCTAAATGTAAACACATAAGCAGCAAACTAATGCCTAACAAACCTCCTAGAAACGGATGTTGGCCATAAGCTAAATGAACAATTTTGGGCAATTTTTTTACCATCTCGCCCTTCTTTGAAACCCCTTGATAAGCCTGTATTTAAAAGCCGATTTTACGTTTATACTGATTTTTTATGTTTATAGTGAGTCAAATTTCCAATCTGCCTATATTGTCTACGTGACCGTGTGGTGAATTATAAACTTCGGTAATAAATCAAAAATTAAAATCCGAGTATTATTGCATTTTTTAAGTAAGAAAGGTACTTTTTTAACCAAAAATGGAATAGTTAATCTTTTAATTAAAAAATAATAGTTTTAAATTTTAAAAGAAAAAAACTAATTTTCTATCAAATAGTTTATTTTTTTAAAATTAATTATTGAACACTCAACACATAATGACAAATTTTCTATACAACACAGTTGAATTATGAAATCAAAAATATGAAATTGTGATAAAAATGTTAAATTTAGACCAAAAGAGACAAGTCCCTAACAGAATACAAGAACTCTCAACCCCAAAGTGAAACTTTCAACAAAACTAGATTAATTTTCAACACAAAAAAAAATGATTTTTTTAACAAAATAGTTCAATTTTAACCGTAATATAATTCATACTTATAAATTTTCAACCAAAAAATGCATTTTTGAGAAAGTAGCTCGACTTTAAAACGTATTTGTTTAATTTTTAACTCAAGAATTCTCGACGATAAAGTTGAATTTTTAAGAAAGAAAGAAAAAAATTTTTTGTTGATCTTTAAGAAAGCATTTTAACTTTAAACCCTAGTTGTTTAATTTTGAAGCAAAAAATAAATACATTTTTAAACCAAAAACTTCATTTTTCTATCGAAAAGGACGAATTTTTTAAAAAGTTGAAGAATTCTCAAACACAAAGTTCAATTTTCAACTAAGAAAGATGAATTTTAAAATAAAAAGATTAAGTTACTACCAAAAAAGAAGAATTTTTAACAAAATTCAAGAATTCTGAAACAAAAAGTTGAATTTGAAACTAAAAAAGAACTATGTTAAAAAAAAGATTAATTTACTAATAAAGGAGACGAACTTTTAATCAAATTTAAGAGTTCTCAACAAAAAATAAAATTTTCAAGTAAAAAAGATGAATTTTTAAACAAAAGGATTAACGATTTACAGAAAAAAAGAATTTTTAACAAAACTCAAGAATTTATTCTCAACCAAAAACTTGAATTTTTAGAAATGCAAGAAATTTTTTTAATTTTTATAAAAGCAGTTTAACATTAAAACCTATAAAAACGAATTTTTAACAAAACTCAGGAATTATCAAGCAAAAAGTTGAATTTTCAAATAATAAGATGATTTTTTAAATAAGAAAAATAATTTACTGCTAAAAAAGACGACTTTAAAAAAAAAGAATTCTTAACCAAACAGGTGAATTTCAAACTAAAAAAGGAACAATTTTTAAAGCAAAAAGATTAATTTACTATCTAAAGAGAAGAATTTTTAATAAAATTCAAGAAAAATAAAAAAAAGAGTTTTTAACAATACTCAAGAATTGTCAAACGAAGAGATTAATTTTCAAACAATAAGATCAATTTTTAAACAAAAAGATTAATTTGCCACTAAAAAATACAAATTAAGAAAAATAAAATAGTCCTGGAACAGAAAGGTGAATTTTAAGCCAAAAAGAACAATTTTTAAAGCAAAAACATTAATTTACTATCACAAGAGAAGAATTTTTAATAAAATTCAAGAGATCTCAACCAAAAGTTGAATTTTTATGGAAAAAAATAAATATTTATTAGTATTTAAAAAACCAAAATATTAATGCTCTACATAAAAAAAAAGTATTTTTAACAATACTCAAAAATTGTCAAACAAAAAGATGAATTTTTAAACAAAAAAATTAATTTGCCAGTAAAAAATATGAATTACAAAAAAATAGTCCTGAAACAAGAAGGTAAATTTTAAACTAAAAAGGAACTATTTTGAAAGCAAAAAGATTAATTTACTATCACAAGAGAAGAATTTTTAATAAAATTCAAGAGATCTCAACCAAAAAGTTAAATTTTAAAATAAAAAAGATTAATTTTTAAACAAAAAGATTAATGCTCTACCTAAAAAAGAATTTTTTACAATACTCAAGAATTGTCAAACAAAAAAATATGAATTTTCAAACAATAAGATGAATGTTTAAACAAAAAGAGTTATTTACCACCAAAAAATACGAATTAAAAAATAATAATTCTGAATCAAACAGTTGAATTTTAAAGTAAAAAGGAACATTTTTTAAAGGAAAAAGATTAATTTACTATCGAAACAGAAGAATTTTTAATAAAATTCAAGAGATCTGAACCAAGAAGTTGAATTTTCAAATAAAAAAGAATAATTTTTAAACAAAAAGATTTTACCTAAAACATTTTTACCTAAAAAAATAAATTTTAACAATACTCAAGAATTCTTAAACAAAAAGATGAATTTTTAAACAAAAAGATTAATTTACCACTAAAAAAGACGAATTAAAAAAAAGAATCCTGAAACAAAAAGGTGAATTGGAAACTAAAAAAGACCAATTTTTAAAGAAAAAATAATAATTTACCATCGAAGGAGAAGAATTTTTAATAAAATTCAAGAGTTCTCAACAAAAAAGTTGAATTTTTATGGAAAAAGGTAAATATTCATTAGTATTTAAGAAAGCAATTTTACTTTAAAGTCTAGTTGTTAAATTTTTATGCAAAAAGATACATTTTTAAACAAAAATAAAGCAAAAAAATGTAAAACAAAAAGATTAATTTACTATCAAAAGAAAGGAATTTTTAATAAAGTTCAAGAGATCTCGGGCAAAAAGTTGAATTTTCAAGTAAAAAGATTAATGTTTAAGCAAAAAGATTAACTCTTTACTGGAAAAAAAGAATTTTTAGTCCAACTCAAGAATTCTCAATCAAAAAGTTGAATTTTCAGAATTTTTTAACAAAAATATTAATTTACTACCAACAAAGACGAATTTTTAACAAATTTCAGGAAATCTAAACCAAAAAGTTAAATTTTCAACTAAAAACATACGGTTTTAAACAAAAAGATTAATTTCCTACTGATCGGAAGAGCG
>JAWWLR010000158.1:6445171-6458283 GCA_035041075.1 Acraspis erinacei | reverse complement strand
TTAATTTTATAAACAAATTATATGAAGAAATACCTAGCGTGGACATGTAAAGGCAGCAAGGAATCGTTTTCTATGTTAATTTTCCTCAATTTATATCGCCAGTGATGTTTAATGACGGACAATTATGATCCGATATTTTTTATTAATTTCATAAAAAAATTATATAATATAATTATATATATATATATATATATATATATATATGTATAATTATATAATTATATAATATTTCAAAATTATATAATTTTAAACATTTAAAAATAAAGATTAAATTTGTTCTATAAACTGAAAATTTATTAAATTAATAGTGATTATTATTTTAAATAGTTTAAAAATCCTTAAAATGCTTCAAAAATTTTATTTTAAAATCTTGAACATTTTCATGTTGTTTGAAATTTTTTCAAATTTTTAATTATTTAAATTTTTTCAGAACTTCTAAACATCTCTTAAAATTACTCGAACTTTTCCTCAAATTGGTCCTACAATTTTATTTTTAATCCTGGTAAATTCCAAAATTTTCCTTAAAATTCTCCAAATTGATTTTTAATAATTTTTTAAATATTTTTAATAATTTTGTAAATATTTTTAAATATTCTCTTCAAATTAATTTTTGAGAATGAAAAATCATTTTCAATTTTTCTATAAAATTCCTTTTCATTATTTTCAAGCCTTTCAAAATTCTTAAAAAGCTTCTCAATTTTTTGTACGAATAGCCGAATTTTGTCGGTACAAGCTGAAACTTTGTTCAAATTATTTTAAATCATTTGAAATTCTCAATTATTTTTTTTTATTTATCTAAATATATCTTGAACTTACTCGTTTATGACTTACAAATGACTTACAAATTAAAATTTCTTTAATCGAACAATTAAAATTGTAACACTCAACGCTCAGTTTTTTTTTAGTTTTGAATATTTCATTTATAATTACTAATTTGAAAGGAAAAGTCAGATATTTGTAAATATTAATTGTTCTTTTTCTTAAATGAAAAATTTCAAATTGTCTCGTAAAATAAAATTATGATTTACTTTTTAAATCTAAATTTTAAAATTCTTAAGATTAAAATGTACGCTTAAAAAATTATAAATCTAAAATGGAACATTTTTAAAGTGAAAGATATTCGAATTAGGCATTATAAACTGGATGATGATATAATTGAAAAAGATCAAAATTTAACTAATTATTTAAAAAACGGTTGAATTCAAAGAAAGTTGGACAGATTTTTTTTCTTTTTGAAATGTATAAGAAATTCCGGTCAAAAAATAAATTCACTGTCATTTCCCGGTTTTCCCGGCCTCATAAAATTTCCGGTCATTTTCCAGGTTTCGCGTTTCAACGGCCACCCTGTTAATAAAAAATATTGGATGATAATTTTCCATCATTAAACCTCACTGGCGACATAATTTGAGGAAATTTCAGAGAAAAAGCGATTTCTTTCGGTCTTTAAATGTCCACACTAGGCATTTATTTATATAATTTGTTTATAAAATCTATAAAAAATATCCGATGATAATTTTCCAGCATTAAACATCACTGACAATATAATTTAAGGAAAATTAAAAGAAAAAAAGGTTTCTTTCTGCATTTAAATGGCTAAGCTAGTGATTTGTTTAAATAATTTGTTTATAAAATTGATAAAATATATCGGATACTAATTTTTCATCAATAAACATCACTGGCGACATAATTTGAGAAAATTTAAGACAGAAAACGATTTCTTTCGGCATTTAAATGTCCACACTGGGCATTTATTTATCTAATTTGTTTATAAAATTTATAAAATATATCGGATGATAATATTTCATCAGTAAACATAACTGGCGACATAATTTGAGGAAATTTAAGAGAAACAGCGATTTATTTCTGCATTTAAATATCCATGCTAGAGATTTGTTAAAAAAATTTGTTTATAAAATTAATAAAAAATTTCTGGTACTAATTTTTCATCACTAAACAGCACCGGCGACAATATTTGAGTAAATTTAAAGCAAAAAGAGATTTCTTGCGGACTTTAAATGTCCATACTGGGCATTTATTTATCTAATTTTTTTATAAAATCTATAAAAAATATCGGATGATAATTTTCCAACATTAAACATCACTGGCGACATAATTTGAGGAAGCTTAGGCCAAAACGCGATTTCTTTCGGCCTTTAAATGTCCACACCCGGCATTTATTTATATAATTTATTTATAAAATCTATAAAAAAGATCGAATGATAATTTACCATAATTAATTATCACTGACGGTATAATCTGAAGAAAATTAACAGCAAAAACGATTGATTTCTGCCTTTAAATGTCCACGCTAGGCATTAATAAAATTAATAGAAAAATATCGGATGATAAATTTTTATAATCGAGTATTATTTTTTCGATTAAAGGGAGTAATTCCAATGCTGATCATAGACAAATATTTTTTACGAGGATAAAAAAAATAAAAATATACTTTTTCTTCACTCTTTGCGTTAACATAAAAATTTAAACAACAAAAAACAAAACATCAGGCCACATAAATCTCTTCAAAGTTTTATGCTGAATTTTTCTTTAAAAAAATCATAAATCAGTTAACAATTGCCAGCTACAAGTTATTTTGAACCTCGTTTTTTGAGTTCATCCCACCGTGGACCACGATAGCTTCACAATTTAAGATTTTTTATTTTAATTTGTCCCAATTATCCCTAATTTGAGGAAAAAGGGACAAATTATTGTGGAAGTATGGCCGTGCGGTCTCCGCGACCGCACCATACTTCTGAAATGTGTGTCCCTCTCCCCCCTGTGTGGCTAAAAGGATTATTTCAACTAAAAGTTGAATAAACTGATTAATTTCGTCTTATTATTATTCACTGGATATAAAATTTTTATTGTTCTATTCCGTTCCTTATTTTATAACATTTATTTTTGGTTTTCTATCTCAAGATTTCGACTAAATTAGATAACACGTGATATTCAATAATTATTCAAATACGAAAGTATATTTAAATGTAACGCTTAAATCTTAAGTAAAGTATGTACATAGTAAAATATTTACAAGAATCACTTGTCACTTATTCAGTCTAAATAAGGAAATAGTCTGGTCCAACAAAAGAGCCACACTTTGGAAAATCGTCTGGCGCCTGCACCATGTCGCTTTGTTCACCAACTTGTAAAACTACATCCAAACCTCGAGTCCACTCGGGAGAATGTTCGTCTCGTAACATCCAATAACCTACATAGGAAAAAATTATTTAAAACGAATTTTTCTCACTAAAAGCAATAAGGTGCGCTTTTTAGTCAATCTGGACGAGAAGGGCTAAAAGAATTCACGCTCGTTACATGTACAGCAAAGTTAGAGTCTTTAAACTCCTGGTTAAATCAGGCGGTAGTACTCGGCGTTTGTAACCGGAAAGTCAGGGATCGATTCCTGCTGCCGGCATTTTTGCCAATTTCTATACTCAATTTTTTATTGCAATTGACTATTAAATTGATTTAAGTGATGCTAAAATATTCATTTTAACTATTTTTTTCGGATGAATGATATTATCAAAATAATAACGGAAAATGCCTGTTTTTCTGGTATAAATAAAACAAAACACGTGAGCCGTCATGGGACTCCCGGCAGACGTTTTAACTTCATATGATGTAAATTGAAGTCGTTTTTCTTTCAACACTTTTGTCATAAAATGCTTACGAAAGGGAAAAATGGAAAAGGAGAAAATATTAAATGGAAAAGAAGGCAAGTTAAGAAGGTGAAAAAGGAAAGGCCAAAATGAAAAGGGGGAAAAAAATAAAAGGGAAAATGGAAAAGCTTTAAAAGGAAAAAGGTGAAAAAGGGAAAAATTGAATGAGAAAAATGGTCAAGAGAGCGAGGAAAGGGGGAATGGGGAAAAAGAACAGAGTTATAACTTCATGTGATGTCAATTGAAGTGGTTTTTCTTTCAACTCTTTTATCATAAAATATTTAGGAAAGGGGTAAGGGGAAACTGAAAAGATGGTAAGGGGAAAAGAAAAATGGGAAGGGGGAAATGGCGAAAGGGGAAAAGAGAAAATAAAAGGAAAAAGAGGAAAATGGGAAAGAGAAAACGGGGAAAGGGTGAAAATTGTACGGTGAAAACGCAAAGAAAGGTGAAAATGTTAAAAGGGAATGGGGAAAAGGAAAAGGGAAGGAGGAAAACAGAAAGGGGCGTAGGGGAAACGGGGAAATGGGGAAATGAAATAAGGCGAAAAGAGAACAATAAAAGAGGAAGTGGTGAAGAGAAAAAATGTAAAGAAAAACGGAAGAGGTAAAGAGGGGAAATGGGAAATATAAAAGGAGAAATGGGAAAGTTTGTAAAAGGACAAGTAAAAAGGGAAAAGGGCAACGGCAAATGGGAGTGGGGAAAAGTAAAAAGGAAGGGAAAATGATAAAGGGAAAGGGAAAGGGGGGAAAGGGAAATGTGAAAACGAAAAAGAAGAAATGGGAAAAGGATAAAACGGAAAATAAAGGTAGAGAGGGGGGAAGGGAAAAAGAAAATGGGACAGATAAAAGGTGAAGGGGATTGCTGAAAAGGAAAAGGGATAATGAGAAAGGGGATAATGAGTAACGGGAAAATTGATGAGTAATGTAAATTGAAGTAGGTTTTCTTTGTATCCTTTCAACATAAAATGTTTATGAAGGGGAAAAGGGGAGAATGGTAGAGAAAAAAGAGGGAAAGGTAAAAAGAAAAAGGGAAAGGGCAAAAGAATAAGGGAAAGAGAGAAATGGTGAAATTGGAAAAGGAAAAATGAAAGGTGAAAGACAAAAATAAGAAAGAACTATCGGCTAAGGGGAACGGGGCAAGGGGAGAGTGAATGAGGAATTGTGAAAGCTTGAAAAGGGAACGGTGAACAGGGAAAAGTCAAAAGGAAAAGAGAACAACAAAAGTAGAAAGGGAAACATGGGAAAGAGAAAAAAGGATCAGGGAACGGGGAAAGGTAAAGAGGGGAAATTGCGAAATGGGAACGGGTGAAAAATAATGTAAATTGAAGTCGATTTTTCTTTGAACTCTTTCAACATAAATTATTTATGAAAGGGAAAAATGGTAAAGGGAAAAGGTGGAAAGGTAGAAATGTGAAAAGGGAAAGAGAAAACATGTATAGGGAATGGGGAAAGCGAGAGAGGAGTTGTGAAAGAGTGAAAAGGTAAGGATGTAAATGGAAAGGTGAAAAGGCATAGGAAAATGGAGACGGAAATGGGAAGAAGGGAAGGCACGGAGAAAATGAGAAAGATGGAAAGGAAAATGGAGAATTGAAAAAGGGGAAGCAAAATATGAAAGAAAGATCAATAAAGGGGGAAAGGAGTAAATGGGACCGATAAAACGAGTTAAGGGAACGGGGAAAGGGTTGAAGGTGAAAGTAAAAGGGAAAATGGGACAGGGTGAAAAAGTAAAGGGAAAAAAAGAAAACGGTAAAGGGGAATATGGAAAAGGAAATGGGAAATAAAAAGGGGGTAGGGGGAAGGGGGAAAAGGAACCACTAGAGAGGATTGGGAAACGGGAAACTGAACAGAGGAGGAGAAACACAAAGTGTAAATGGGAATAGGGAAAAAGAAAAGAGAAGGAGATAATGAGATAGGAGAAAATTGAAAAATGAAAGGGGAAGGAAGTGATGCTTCTGCCCGGTAGAAGTGATAACTTCAAATTATATAAATACTTGAAGTGGTTGTTCTTTCAACTCTTTTATCATAAAAAATTTATGAAGCGGAAAAGGGGGAAATGATCAAGGGGAAAGGGGGAAAGTTAAGAAGGTAAAAATAGAAAGAGGAAAAGAAAAAGGGAAAGAAGGAAATGGGGAAAGAGGAAAAGAGAAAAATAAAAGGGGAAAGGGCAAAATAATAAATAGAAAGCGAACAAATGAAACGGGGAAAGGGAAAGTAAAAGAAGAAATAAGAAAGGGGGAAAGGAAAAGGGAAGGAGAACATCTGAAAGGGGAAAGTGTGAAAAGGATGAAGAAAAAAAGGAAAGGAGAAAGGTGAAAGAAAGAACAATAAAGGGGTAAAGGGGGAAATAGGATAGATAAAACGATTTAAGGGAACGCGGAGATGGTTGAAGGGGAAAGTAAAAGGGAAAATGGGACAGGATGAAAAAGTAAATGGTAAAGGGGAATGGGGAAAAATTAAAAAGGAAAAAGTAAATAAGAAAGGGGGAAAGTAAAAAGGGTAAAAGTGAAAAGGGAAACGGTAAAGGAGAATGGAAAACGGGAAAACGAACAGAGAAGGGGAAAACAAAAAGGGGTAACGGTGAAAAGGGAAAGGGGGAAATGTGAAAAGGGGAAAATGGTAAATAATTCATGTGTTTTTAACAACCCTATTGTACAATCTAGTTTCTCAGTTTACAATCCACGCCGAAAAATCTTAAAATAGTTTCATATGTTTGAAAAGAAAGAATAATTACCAGGATTATCGGCCTTGAATCTGATAGCAACAGCACCTAATTTAGGTACAATCACAGTATCTTTGAGTGGTGGACAATCTAAGTTTCGAACGAAAAGCGATTCTTTTTCGTCCAATTTTTTGACTTCTTCTAATGGCATACTTCTAGCGAAGTTTCTAGCTGCTACTACATAAAAACTGTATCCGTGAAGATGATACACCAAATCCTCTAGACCACCTGTTCAACATAATCATAGATCATCAAATATAGAATGAAATAATTAAGAAAATTATGATTAAATATATCTGAAATGAGATAAAAAAACTTAATAACCTTGATCCATAAGAATGATTTCCACAGTGGCACCTAAAGGAATTCGACGCACATGAACGCATTCACAGTTGGAACTGGTGATGTCATCTACTCTACGAGGTAATGTTGAACTTTGGCAACGACTTAATCCTGATTTTACAGAGCCTGAAGAACTGTCTTCTTCAAAGCCGGAACAAAACATCGTCTCCTGAACATCATTGTTCTGGGTTAATAAAGGTGAAGAAGGATAAGTAAAGGTAGCATTGTCAATGTTCAGAATCCTTGTTTCGATATTCCCACCGCCTGAAATCGAAGAATTAATCGCATTTAATTCAATACTTTCGAGAATGCAACCATCGGTGGTTAAAGTTCTAGGTATTTTTCAATTTGAGTTAAATCATAAGATATTTTGTTTACTAACCTAAAAATTCGGATCCCTGTATTCTGTAGTTTATTGGCAAGTACATCTTGACATCTACATTTGGATCGGCCAATGCAAGAGGCATTTTCGTCATTGCTGTTACTTCAGTTACGCAAACCTTTTCAGGATTCTCGCAAGTATTTGCTGGATCTGTTGTCATGAAGACATCGTTCTTCAAATCGGATACATATCCTGGCAAAGAATTTGGAGGCACCTCATCAGTGGATCCTTTATATTTTATAAGTGCCGAGCCACTAGCAACCTTCGATCGACACTTGCTCGTCGTTTTTAGATTCAACCAGTAAGTGGATATTGGCTTGTTAGTTTTTAATATGAAGTCGGCTCTTTCTCCTGTCAAAGGTAGATCACAAAAATTATCACTTGAAAAACTATTTCCTAAATGTATTATACCGTAGTATTATACCAATGGCCAATTTTTCAATGTGGTTCCTCAACAGATACCTGAGTTTCTGGTTCGGTTCAGACATCTGTGTTTTATTTAAATTTAGGTCTTATATTATCCTGCTATATCCTATTGTACTATCAGCAAGACACCAATCTTTTAACCTGGTTTCCCAATACAGAAGTTTATGGTTTTGTAGATCTCCTGGGTTTATTTCGGTTTTTTTATACATATATTATCCTATTCTATCATATTATACCATCAACAAGAAACTAATTTTTCAAACTGCTTCTTTAACAGATACAAAAGTTTCTGGTTCATTTTACAGACCTCCTTATTTTATTGAGGTTTGGTTCTTATATTACCCTGCTCTATTCTATTATAGTATCAGAAAGAAACCAATATTTTAACTTGGTTTGAGATTAACAAAGAGCAGCGGTACACACTAGAAGAACAAATTCAAATTGTGAACATTCATTATAAAAATGGTGAAAATTTCGCAAACTGGACGTGCAAAAGAGCTGTGATGGTCACTTGACAGATATTCTTCATAAAACATAATCACAGAATCCTTAACTCTTATTTTAAAAAATAAATTACGATCCAAAAATAATGCGTCTTTCAAAAAGCTTTAAAATATGGCTCTTCGAACAAACATTGGAGGTTTAATTTGTTTAATTTTGTACTTTTATTGCGAAATTCACATGAAATTCATAGTGAATTATAATCGAATATTTGCTTGTTCTAGCGAATACTTCTCCTTCCTAAACCTCAAAGTTCAAACTAATCGAATGCAAAAAGGGCAGTTCTGCTTTCGACCTACCAAAAATGATGCGCAAATTGAAACACTAGCTCTTGTTGGAAAACCCTGTACTATCAAGAAACCGACAATATTTTAACCTGGTTTCCCAATAGATAAAGAAGTTTTTGGTTTCGTTTATAGACCTCCTTGTTTTATTTAGATATGGTTCTTATATTATCGTGCTCTATCCCATTATACTATCAAGCAAGAAACCAATCTTTTAACCTGATTTCCGAATAGATATAGAAGTTTCTGGTTTCGTTTAGAACTCCTGAGTTTATTCAGATTTATTTTATGTATTATCCTATTCTATACTATTATGCAATCAACAAGGAACTGATTTTTAAATCTGCATCTTCAATAGATACACAAGTGTCTCCTTTCGGTTATAAACATCCTTTTTTTATTTAGGTTTGGTTCTTATATTATATTGCTCTATCCTATTATACCAGCAACATGGAACTAATTTTTAACCTGCCTCTTCAATAGACACCACAGTTTCTGATTTTGTTTAGACCTCTTTGTTTTAATTAGGTTTCGCTCTGATATTATACTGTGCTATCCTATTATATTATCAGCAAGAAACCAATCTTTTAACCTGATTTCCCAATAGATACAGATGTTTCTTGTTTCGTTTAGTTCTCCAATTTAATCAGGTTTATTTTATGTATTATCCTACTCTATCCTATTATGCAATCAACAACGAAATAATGTTTAAATCTGCTTCTTCAATAGATACACAAGAGTCTCGTTTCGCTTATAAACCTACTTGTTTTATTCAGGTTTTGTCTTATATTATCCTGCTCTACCCTATTATACCATCAACAACGAATTAATTTTTGAACCTGCCTCTTCAATAGACAGAAAAGTTACTGGTGTCGTTTATAGACCCCCTTGCCTTATTTGGGTTTGATTATTATATTATCTTGCTCTATCCTATTATACTATCAGCAAGAAACCAATTTTTTAACGTGGTATCCAAAAAGATACAAAAGTTTCTCGTTTCGTTTAGATCTCCTGGGTTTATTTAGGTTAATTTTTATACATAATACTATTATAACATATTATACCATTAAACAGGAACTAATTTTTGGACATGCCTCTTCAATAGATACACAAGTTTATCTGGTTCTATTTAGAGCTCTGTTTATTATTTAGGTTTAAGTCTCATATTATTCTGCTCTATCATATTATACTATAAGAACGAAACTAATCTATTAACCTGGTTTCCCAATAGATACAGAAGTTTCTGGTTTCGTTTAGATATCCTGGGTTTATTTAGGTTTGTTTTATATATTATCCTTTTTTGCTATTATACTATCAACAATTAGTTTTTTTTTAAACCTGCTTCTTCAATAGATACAAAAGTTTCAAGTTTCGTTTACAAACATCCTTGTTTTATTCAGGTTCGGCTCTTATATTATCCTGCTCGATCCTATTATATTATCAGCAAGAAACCAATATTTTAACAGGGTTTCCCAATAGATACAGAAGTTTATCGTTTCGTTTATAGACCTCCTTGTTTTATTTAGGTTTTCCTCTTATTTTATCCTGCTGTATTCTATTATATTATGAGCAAGAAAACAATCTTTTAACCTTGTTACTTAATAGATACAGAAGTTTCTGTTTTCGTTTAGATCTCCTGAGTTTATTTAGGTTTGTTTTATATATTATCCTTTTTCCTATTATACTATCAACAAAGAACTAATTTTTAAACCTGCATCTTAAATAGATACAGAAGTTTCTAGTTTCGTTTATAAACCTCCTTGTTTTATTTAGGTTTGGCTCTTATATTATCCTGCTCTATTCTATTATATTATATTATCAGCAAGAAACCAATTTTTTAACCTGGTTTCCAAATAGATAAAGAAGTTTCTAGTTTTGTTTAGATCTCCTGAGTTTATGTATGTTTGTTTGATATATTGTCATATACTATCCTATTACACCATCAACAAGGAACAAATTTTTGAACATGATTCTTCTACAAACACACAAGTTAATGGTACTGTTTCAAGCTTTGCGTTTTATTTAGGTTTGAGTCTCATATTATCCAGCTCTATCATATCATACTATCAGCAAGAAATCAATCTTTTAATCTGGTTTCCTAATAGATACAGAAGTTTCTGCTATCGTTTCGATAAACCTGGGTTTATTTAGGTTTCTTTTGTTTAGTATCCTTTTTTTGTTATTATACTATCAAAAAGGAACTAATTTTTAAACCTGCATCTTCAATAGATACAGAAGTTTCTGGTTCCGTCTATAAACCTCCTTGTTTTATTTAGGTATGACTCTTATATTATCCTGTTCTACCCTATTATATTAACAGCAAGAAACCAATATTTTAACCTGGTTTCCCAATAGATACAGAAGTTTCTCGTTTCATTTAGATCTCCTGAGTTTATTTTGGTTTTTTTATATATTTTCCTATTCTATCCTATTATACCATCTGCAATGAACTAATTTTTGAACATGTTTCTTCAATAGATACACAAGTTTGTGGTTCTGTTTAAACCTCTATTTGGTTTAGGTTTCGTTCTTATATTATCCTGCTCTACCCTATTATATTTTCAGCGAGAAAACAAAATTTTGACCTAGTTTCCCAACAGATACAGAAGTTTCGGGTTTCTTTTAGATCTCCTGAGTTTTTTTCAGGTTTTTTATATATCATCCTATTATATCATACTATACAATAAACAAGCAACTAATTTTTAAATCTGCTTCTTCAATAGATACACAAGTTCACCGTATCGTTTATAGACCTCCTTTTTTTATTCAGGTTTGGGTCTTATATTTTCCTGCTCTATTCTATTATACTATCAGCAATAAACCAATCTTTTAACCTGGTTTCTTAATAGATACAGAAGTTTCTGTTTTCGTTTAGATCTCTTTGATTTATTTAGCTTTTTTTTATATATATCATCCTATTATATCCTACTATACAATCAACAAGGAACTAATTTTTAAATCTGCTTCTTCAATAGATACACAAATTTCTGGTTTCGCTTATAGACCTGCTTGATTTACTTAGTTGTGGATTTTATAAGTTTTGATATTAGTTAGGTTTATTTCATATATTGTCCTGTACTATCCTTTACTATACTATCAACAAAGAACCCGTTTTACAATCTGCTTCCGCAAAAGTTACAAAAGTTCCTGGTTTCTTTAAAACCTCATTGGTTTATTAATTGCAGTTCTTATATATTATCAATACTACTTATTATCAACAAGGAACCAATTTCTCAATCTGTTTAATCAACAGTTGCACAAGTTTCTGGATTCTTTTAGACCTCTTTATTTGATATAGTTGCGGCTTTTATATATTAACAATATTGCTTACTATCAACAAGGAAACAACTTTTTAACCTTGTTCCTCAACAGATAAGTAAATTATCATATCATAATCAACAAGACGCCGATTGTTCACGTTTTCGTTTAGACTTTTGCAACGTTTTTGCAAATGATAAACAAGTTTTTGTTTCGTTTGTATTTCTCTGTGTTTTTTATCTTGTTATGCTACCAACAAGGAAATAATTTTTCAATCTGGTTCTTTAACAGTTGCACAAATGTTAGGTTTCATTTAAACCGAATGTTTATTTAATTTTGGTTCTCATAGTATCCTATGATACTATCAAAAGAAAACCAATTTTTCAACCTGTTTTCTGAACAGATCCACAAGTTTTCTTTTCGTTTAGACCTTCTTGGTTTATTTAGAAGTTCTTATACTATCCTATTCTATTGTGTGATACTAACAATATGAAATTAATTTTGCAAACTGGTTTCTCAACACATTATATAGTAATTAGCAGATTAACTTACCCTTTGCAAGAGTAATCGCATTGACTTCCTGCGGATTGATAGGATGTCCATCAAGGGCAATGAGCAGAAGAGGGTGACCATCAATAGACAAAGTCATAGGACAAGATCCAGAACCTGCTCCATTGGCAACTCGGAATCTGTGTCTTCGTCCAGGAGTGACAATGAAAGTTGAAAGTGGTACTTTAGGTCCACTTGGTTGTCTTCCTCTTCCATTAACAAGAAGAATATCTAGCTGAGTTTTGTCCCGGCTCACAGAGCCTTCGGATAACACAGGCTGCTGCCATTGGCTCAAAAGTATCACATGATTAGGATCATCAATGTCATACAACTCACGATGTGGTTCCAGGAGTTGGGCTTGTCTAACAATCAAGGAACCGAATATCCCGTTTGAAACATCAGCTCCTATGATTCAAAAATACAATTCACTTGTTTATATTATTGTTAGGTTATTTGCAAAGAACTCTAAAGACAAAATGTTAGGTTTATTCTTATATTCTGTCCGTCATAATCTTCACTTGGTTTCCAGAAAAGAAGAAAATATGGGATTTTAGACTAATGGAAATTGTTTTATTTAAAATAAAGTTTGCAGGGTGAAAACTTTATAAGAATTTAAGAAATTAAAATTAGATTAAAATAAAATTTAAAATCATATTTAAGCTCCTATTGTAAAAAAAATAAATAAGAAAGAGGCCACCTTCTTTCTCTTTTTTTATTTATTTCGTCTGTTTTTATGTTTATTGTTATCAAACCACAATAAAAAAACATGATATAAATATTTAATAACGTTTCAGCAATCATAGAGCCCCCTTATCGTGGAATAAAAATTTAAGCCAGTACGAACAGCAACGAAACCACGATGCTCTCTCTGATACCTGAGAGACAAGTGAGGATCAAAAGGCAAACCCATTATAAACATTTCTGAAATGTCAGTTATTAACACATCAAAAATAGAGGAAGTAAAAGAAAATCAAGATTCATGGAACTTCATTG
>JAWWLR010000158.1:6384219-6407051 GCA_035041075.1 Acraspis erinacei | reverse complement strand
GCAGAAAATATTTATGCATCACAGAATAATCCTGACTTTGAATTTTAATAATTAATTTTCCTCCTATGTCACAAACTTGGAATTTCTAATACAAATTCCTTTCCTCAAGTATTATGGTTTCACATTTTCTAGCACTTTTTCACTGATTCACTGAATAGAAAGCTTGAAAAATCACTCAATTATTATTGTATATAAATCACAATCATACCACTAGAAATATCTGTTACATTTCTCACTTTTTTTATTATGAAAAATCCTCATATATGATGGATTTAAAAAATTAAAACAATAATAACAAATCTTAATTTTTTAAATAATAATTTGTCCTAAAATTGTAACTAGAAATTAAGTAAAAAAGAATTACTGATTGTATTATACAGAAAAAAAATTATTTAAAGAAACCGTTTCCTTCACATCTTTTTTTCTCAATCAAAGAACCCTTTTTATTTTATTATTTTTAAATATTAATTTGTTCTATAAGCACTTTTTTCAAGAGTTTGACTTGAGAAATGTAATTCAAACATTTTCTTTTAATTTGCTAGTCATCAAAATTAAGAAAAAAATTAAAATAATTAAAAAAGGGCGCATTAGAATTATTTAAAAAATTCCAAATGCATTTTTCAAATTTTTAATTAATATCTAAATGGGCAAACTTCAAAATACTTCTTTTCTTTCGAGTGAAAATTTAAAACCAGTATTATAAAAATTAATTTGATCAAGAATCACTATTCACTGAAAATTTCTTATTATCTTCACTAAACTCCACTAAAAAATTTTTTAAATTAAAAAAGTTGTCTAATATTGACGAACGATATTGTAAAAATCGCTTCTTTAAACACGAAAAGAAATCCAACCCGAAAATTGAGACTAAATCCTAATAATCCAAAACTCTCCTTTAAAACAGAAAGGTATTAAATGAATTTGTAAAATAATTAGAACAGAGAAAAAATATAAATTATAAAAAAAGTTAAAAAAAAAGACTTAAATGAACAAAAAAAAAGGAATAAAAACGTGAGCAGTTAACGACACGACCGGCTTTCAGACACGTGGACCTACGCAAAAGTCATGGGCGCTCTGCACGTAACCAGCGCGCTTCCGCACTCCCGCTTTCGCTACCGAGGGACCACTGACAAATTTTCCGAAACAATTCTGAGTTCTGGGTCTGAGTTGTCGGTCTAGCGCCTCCATTAGGGGTTCAGTATTACAAAGTCGGGGTCCGAACCAGGGACCCTTCCCCCACCACCCGCCTCGTTCATGTTTCTCCGTCTGCCTAACTTGTCTGACTCTCTTGTCTATCTCTCCACTTGTCTGGCTCTCCGCTCCGCTTGGTTCCCCCGCCCCCTCAACCACAACCGACAGCACGTACCATAGGAGACTTGGTTCCTCCGCCCCACTCCTCTGCCAAAGAGAGCACGTAGCATAGAAGCACGTACTTACACAATATGTGTCAGTCTTCGAGCAGTGAAAGTTTCTTGTTAAAGGCCACTGGCCCACACCACCAAGCCTCAACAGACACTTTCATTCGTGCGACCTTTCACTTTTTTATCTTCAGGTTCTATGGTGGTGTTAGTGCTGGACCAGCGATTTTGCTTTCGCTTTAACCCCAAAGTCTTGTCAGGAATTACAAGTTCCCTGGCGAAAGTTTCCGATAGGAAGCCATTCCGACTTAATCTGAACTAATCGGATCCAATGTGATGCAATTTTTTATGAGTCAATTTTCATCGATATGGAATCTCCTGACGTCGGTTGAAATCGTTGGATAGTAACTTGTTACAAGTAATTAAATTAAGGTTTGAAAATAAAACTATTATGTAAAAAATGTGTCTTCTTGGTTTGAACCTACAACATTTCAGTGGACATTTTTTTTTCTTCTTTCAAAATTCGATTTTTTCGATTCGAAATTGATCTCTGTTGGTTAAAAAATCTAATGTATTTTAGTTGAAAATTCAACTGTTTTGTTGAAAATTACTTTCTTTGTTGAAAAATTAATTTTCAAACTAAAATTTAAATATTCCGGTTAACGATTCACCATTTTAGTTAAAAATTCATAACTTTCATTAAAAATTTAATTATTTTCTTTATAATTTGTTTTTATTTGGTTTCAAATTAGCTTTTATTGTCAAAAATTCGTATTTTCAGTTTGAAAATACAACTGTTTTGTAGAAAATTAGGCTTTCTGGTTTGAAAATTCAACAACTTATAGGACATTTTTTTTCTTTCTTGGTTCAAAATTCGACTTTTTCGTTGCAAAATTTATCTCTTTTAATAAAAAAATCTAATTTATTTTTTTTTGAAGATTTCAACTATTTTGTAACAAATTCGTATTTTTGCCTTGAAAATTCAACAATTTGGTAAAAACTGAAATTATTTCTTTGAAAATTAACTTTTTTTTAATTCATATTTTCCGTTTAAAATTCAAACTATTGGATAAAATTTGAAGTATTTTGTTTTAAATTAATCTTCTTGGTTAACAATTAATGCTTTTTGGTTAAAAATAAAAATGTTTGTGTGAAAATTAATCTGTTAAATATCCATCTTATTTGATTAAATTCAACTGTTCTTTATTTTATATTAAAATATTTTTTGTTTCAAAAATCAGGTATCTGGTTAAAACTAAACTACTTTTTGAAAAATTCCCTTTTTTTGTTGAAAATTCAACAACTTGCTATAAAATTTAACTATGGTCAAAAATTAACTTTTTTGTTGAAAATTAATGTTTTTGGTCGAAAATTCAACTGTTTTGTTAAAAATTAAAATATGTTTGTGAAATTTGTACTTTTTGGTAGAAAATTACTTTTTTTGTTGAAAATCTATATTTTTGGTTGAAAATTCGACCACTTGGTTACAAATTAAACTATTTTCATGAAAATTTATACTTTTCGTTGAAAATTCAACTATTTAGTTAAGAGTTAAACTATTATTGTAGACATTTCAATTTTTGGTAGAAAATTAACTCTTTTGTTAAAAAATCATATTTTTGGATTGAAAATTCAACTATTTCGTAGATAACTCGCCTTTTTGGTTTCGAAATTGAACAATTTTGTTCAAAATTGATGTATTTTGCTAAAAATTCTTTTTCTTTTCTGTCGAGTTATTTTACTTCAATTCGTTAAAAATTACTTTTTTTGTTGAAAATTAATTTTTTAAACTGAAAGCTTGACGATTCCATTTTTTTTACGAAAAATATATTTTTGAATTGAAAATTTAATAAAAAATTTTTAATGTTTATTTAATCCAGCGTATAACTATTTTCAAATCGTTATGAGAAAAAGTTGGCTAGCTGGACCTCTCCGCAGCTCAGTTGGTAGAGTAGTCCGGCAAGCGATAGGTCATGGGTTCGAATCCTAGCGGAGTTGAAAGAATATTTTTAGTTTATTTTTTATTTGTATATTTGTATTATGTATTGCGTTTCATAACTGTTATATAAGCTCGTTATAGACAACATTTGATACCCTCTTGAAAATGCCTGTCGGCTAAAAAACAACTTCCGAATAATTTCCATAAAATAAATACTTTCCAAAATTCTCGGATGGCCAGATTAGGTAAGAATACATTATTATGTAAGAGCAGGTAAAAAAATGTGCCGTTTAGCATAAACGAAACGTGCTATCCTCTATCGAAAGAGATTTATTTACCATCTCATCAATCCATCTTCAATCTAAACGGTTTGGTACCATCTTAGAGAAATAACTTCTACTTTCTATTATTGCAAAATTTCGGGGACCATGAAATGAAAGTAGTGAAAGGGCATTAGGTGTATTAATATGCGTTTTGCTTATGTCATTATTTTTTTGTTAAAATTAAAAAGAAGTCAAAGTCAGTGAATTGTTGAATAACACTTAAATAATTTTGTGTGGAAAAAAATTGTAAAAAAAAGTTCACAATAAGAATTGGATCACTTATTGATAAAGGAGCGGCAGCTTAATTTGGCAGATCTAAAAAAAAAATTATTTTTTTTAATTTTTAAATTAAAAAAATGACTTAATAAATCATTTTTGATAAAAAGAAAAAAATGTCAACAAAAACAATAAATTTGAACAAAAGTGTCTATCACAAAATTATTAATTTCTTTACTATGCAGAAAATAATTATAATTTCAAATAAAAAATTTAATTTTTAAACAAAAACATGATTTTTCAAAGAAGATTCATTTTCGACTGGAAAAGACGAACCTTTATCAAAATTAATCAACTTAAACCCCAGTAATTGAGTTTTCAATTAAAATAGATTTTACAATAAAAAATGAAATAAGTCAAATTTTTAACAAAAAAGTTAAATTTTCAAGCACGAAGATTAATTTTCCAAAAAAAGGGAAAATTTTTTTAAAAAATTAAATTATTTTTCAACCAAATGGTTGAATTTTGAACAACAAAGTAAAGTTTCTGACCAGAAAAATGAATTTTCAAGCAAGATTTTTAATTTTATAGAAAAAGGGAAATTATAACAATTTAAAATTATTTTCAACTAACAAAGAATGAAAAACATTCAACGAAAATAAGACGGGTAAAATATCAGTTAAAAAAATTATTTTGCATTGCAAAAAAAACAACAATTTTTAGCAAAATAGTTCAATTTTGAAACAAACTATTTTCAACTGAAGTCAAGAATCTTTAACGAGAAAATTAATTTTTAGAAAGCAGATCAAATTTCAACCACGTTATTAAATTTAAAAACAAAAATGAGTTTTCAAACAAAGAAGATTTATTTTTTACCAAAAAGACGATTTTTCAACAAGAACTGTGAATTTTAACCAAAAAAAAGACTCACAAAATGGTTACTTTTTTAGAAAGAAGAAACTAATTGAATTTTCAAATAAATGATTAAATTTTCAACCAAAATTAATTTTCTAGCGAAAAAGACGAGTTTTCAACAAAATACATAGATTTCCTACAAAGTAATTAAATTATCAATTAAAAATTATCAATTTAAGAAAAAGGTACAGATAAATTGTTGACCAAATAGTTAAATTTTTAACCAGAACAGATAAATTTTCGACCAAGAAGATTAATTTTGTAACAGAAGAGTCGAATTTTGTATTTAAAAAAATCCCATTAAAAAATTAATTGTAAATTGAATAGTTGAATTTTCTTTTAAAAAATTGAATTGTTCGCCTAAAAAGACGCATTTTCAACAAAACCGAGGAATTAACAACAAACAAAAAAATACTTTTTCATAAAATTTTTAATTTTCTTACAACGCAGAGAATAATTGAATTTTG
The DNA here is from genome assembly GCA_035041075.1 of Acraspis erinacei. Taxonomy (NCBI): domain Eukaryota; kingdom Metazoa; phylum Arthropoda; class Insecta; order Hymenoptera; family Cynipidae; genus Acraspis; species Acraspis erinacei. The sequence continues at coordinate 6,401,833 of JAWWLR010000158.1, read as the reverse complement.
GCCCAAATAATTTAATTTTCAAACGGAAAAATTAATTTTTAACCAAGATTAATTTTCAACCGACAAAGACGAATTTTCAACAAAACATATGAATTTGCAACCAAGTAGTTGAACTTTTAACTATAGAAGGTGCACTTATACCAAAAAATTAAATATTTATATATACAATTAAAAAAATTAATTTTTGACCAAAAAATTTCAAAAAAATAGTTAAATTTTCTATTATAATGAACAATTGTCAACCAGAAAAATTAATTCTTATCAAAGTAGATCAATTTTCGACAGAGTATTTGAATTTTAACTAAAAATAGAAGTTACATTTTCAGGTTAAAAGTTAATTTTCAACCAAACAAAGAAAAACGAAATTTCAACAAATTACGTTGATTTTCAACTAAGAAAGAGGAATTTTCGCAAAAAAAAATGAAACGGTTAAATACCTAGTTACAAAATTAATTTAAGAAAAAACAAAAACCAATTTTCGGCAAAATAGTTAAATTTTTTACTAATTATACTTTTAATTAAAATAAAAAAATTTCAAAGAGAAAAATGAATTTTCAAAGATAAAAGAAACTACTTTTCAAGAAAGTCGTTTAATTTTTCACCAAAAAGTTCATTCTTCAAGGATAAAGATTATTTTCCAACATCTATTTGGTTAACTGTTTTGCATTAAAATGCATTATTTTTCTGTTAAAGATTCATCATTTTGGTTGAAAATTCATTATTTGGTCGTAAATTAATTTCTTTCTTGAAAATTCATATTTTTTGCTCGAAAATGTAACTGTTTTGTAAATAAAATTCATTCTTTCGTTTGAAGATTAAAAAAATTATATTTTTTAGTTGAAAATCTAACTATTTTATTATAATCAACTTTATGAGTTAAAAAATTAACTGTATTGGGTGAAATTTTAATTATTTGGTAGAAAATTGGACTATTTTATAAAATAATAATCTTTTAGAAAAATTAATTTATCAAAAAAAGAGTTAATTTTCAAACCAATAGTTCAATTACAAATTAAAAAATATATTCTCTATAAATTTCTTAAAATTTTAAGCTACGAAGACGAATTTTGTAAATAATAGATGAATTTTCAACTTTAAACAAATATTAATATCCAGCCAGAAATGAACTATAGTTATATTTTTAGTTAAAACGGTTAATTTTACCCAAAAAAGAGAAATTTTAATAAAATAGTTATATTTCCCAACAAAGAAATGATTCTTCAATAAAATGATTGAATTTTCAACCCGAAAATATGTATTATTAACGAAAAATTTATTAGTTGATATTTCAAACAGAAAATATTTTTATTTTAAAACTAAAAAAAAATTAAATTTGACCACAAAGACGAATATTTAATCAAATAATTCAATATTCAACATGAATTTTTTTTAACAAATAATTAAATTTTAAACCGAAAACGGTGAATTTTCAAACTAAAAGAAAGAATCATCAAATAAGAAATATTCTACAAATAATAAAATTTTTTTAAATCAAATTGGTTGAGTTTTCAAGTCAAAAACATGAATTTCTAATAAAAATAGGAAATATCAACAAAAAAATTTATTTTTGATCAAAAAGTTAATTTTCAACTCAATAGTTCAATTCAAACAGAAATGATGACTTTTACAATATTGTAAAATTTTCAAGCTAAACAGAGGATTTTTCCAAAGAATTCATGAATTCTTCACTGAAATCTATCAATATTAAATTAAGGATGAAATACAGTTACATTTTCAGTTTAAAAAAAGATTGGAAAGTTCGATTTAATAAAAAACCGATAGAACTGCAAATTTGCTTCATAATCGTTACAGTAAATACATATTTGACCCAGTACGAAAGATAAAGTAGATAATGTCAGTTTTGGTCAGCCTACGTCTGTAACGCCTTACAAGAAAACTCAATTGACCATTTAATTTACATTTGAAAGTTCCGATTGATTAAAACCGATATGAATATTAATACTCAATTTTATAAAAAAAAAAAACTAATAGTAAGAATAAATATTATACTACAATTTTTATTCTCATCGAATTATTATCTAAACCGTTTAATTTCTTACCAAAAAAGATTGCCTTTTAACGAAATATTTCAGTTTTTAACAAATGCTTGAAATTTCAAGTAAAATTTCAAACGGAATTGTCAAATGTTCAATTTAAAAAATGAATTTTCAAAAAAAAAATTTTTTAACAGAATCGTTAAAATTCAACAAAGAAGTTAAATTTTAAAACAAAGAAATGAATTTTTAACTAAAATTATCAATCTTTAACAAAAAAATGCACATTTAACACATTAGTTCAAATTTAAAACAATTATTTGAATTTTTAATTACAAAAATATAAATTCCCAACAATACAACTTACATTCAATTTTTAACTCAAAAAGACAAATTTTCAACAAAACAGTTAAATTTTCAACCAAAAAATATTACCTTTTACCCCAATGATTAAATCTTGAACAAAATAATACAATTTTCAACAATAGTTTACTTTTTAACTGAACAGTTAAATTTTCAAGCAAAAATGGAATAGTTTTAAACTAATAGTTATTATTTCAACTAAAAAATAATTTTCAACAATACAGTTAAGTGTTCTAATAAAAAAGATTAATATTAAAAACTCAATTATATATTTTTTAATTAATTTTGAAAAAAAATGTTTCGCTTCAAATCAAGTAATTAATCTTCATCCAAAATGTTAATTATTAAGAAAATATGTTAATTTTTACCAAAAAGGCAAAAAGGCGAATTTTCAACCAAATAGTTGAATTTTCAACTAAATCGTTGACATATCAACTAAAGATAGTATAGATATTCAAAATTTCTGTGGACATAGGATGTTGCAAAAAAGATGTCGATAAGGTAGGAATCGAATAAGTATTACGAAGCCTTAAACGAGCAAATTGGTAGTTTTACGTACTATTTAGGGCCCGTTTTTCAATTTTGGATCCAATGTAAATTTTGAGCTCTATTTCTGTTTAGGGCCATATGTCAATTTTGTCCCAATTTCTAGTTAGGGCCCTTTGTCTATTTTGGGCCTTGTGTCTATTTCAGGCACTATACTTACTTTGGATCCTAATTCTATTTTGGGTCCTATGTATATTTTTGTCCATATTTTAACTTTGGACCCTACGCCTATTTCGGAATTTTATGTCAATTTTGGATCCTATGTCAATTTTTGATCCTATGTCTATTTTGAGTCGAATGTAAATTTTAGGCCCTATATCTATTTTGGTCTCTAAGTGTATTTTGCACACTATGTCTAATTTTAATACTACTTTTATTTTGGTCCTGTAACTTTTTTGGACCTTGACGTCAGTTTCGGACCCTGTGTCGATTTTGGGCCCTACGTATATGTTGAGCTTCATGTCAATTTTGGGTCCTAAATCTGTTTTTGGTCCTATATCTATTTTTGGTCCTATGTCTATTTTGGTCCTATGTCTATTTTGGTCCTATGTCTATTTTGGTCCTATGTATATTTTGGTCCTATGTCTAGTTTGGTCCTATGTCTAGTTTGGTCCTATGTTTATTTTGGACCTATGCAAATTGCAAGCCATATGTCAATTTAAACCCCTATGTGTTTTTGGGCCCTATATATATTATAGGCCCTATAAAAACTTGGGTTCTGTTGTAATTTTGGGACCTATTGCTATTTTTGGTTCTATATCTATTTTCTTTACTTTACTATTTTAGATCCTATGTCAATTTTAGGCCGTAAAACGATTTTGCGCGCTGTGCCAAATTTTAGTTCTATGTCAATTTGTGGCCTTTTTTCTTTTTTGCACCCTATCCCTTTTTTGGGCACAATGTTTATTTTGGGCGCTATGGCAATTGTAAGCCCTATGTCGATTTTTGGTCATATTTCAAATCTCGACCCTATGTTTTTTGGGTGCTATATCCTGTCTAGTCTATTCTGAACCATACGTTTTTTGGGCCCTTTATCTATTTTGGACCCTATGCCACTTTTAGGGCCAATATCAATTTTGGACCCTATGCCAATTGTAAGCTATGGCTGTTTTGGGTCCTATATAGTTTAGACTCTAGGCCAAATTTATACCCTACGGCAATTTTTTGAAATATTTCAATTTTGGGCCCTATAGCTTTTTCGGACACTATGCCTATTTTGGATCCTAAATCTATTTCGGGCTCTATATATATTTTGAGCTCTATGTTAATTATGGGTCATATATCTATTTTGGGTCATATTTCTATTTTGGGCACTTTCTTTTTTGGACCCTATTTACTTTGAACGCGGTTTATTTTGGGCCCTATGTCAATTTTAGGGCGTATATGAATTTTGGGCCCAATGGTAATTGTAGGCCCAAGGTCGATTTTTGGACATACTTCAATTCTAGACCCTATGACATTTTGGGCCCTATATCTAGTTTCAACCCTATGTCAAATTTGACTCTTGTAATTTTGGGATCTATTTCAATTTTGGGCCCTTTATCTATTTTGGGCACTATGATTATTTTTATCCCAATTCTATTATGAACCATGTTTATTTTAGGCCGTATGCCAATTGCAAATGTCAATTTTAAGTCATATATCAATTTTAGACCATATGCCTGTTTTGGGCCCTATGTCTATTTTAGGCCCTATATATAGTTTTGGTCATATACAAAATTAGGAACCTATGGTCATTTTGGGACCTATGTCAATTTTAAGCCCTATATCGATTTTGGGGCCTTTATTTATTTTGGGCCCGAAAACAAGTTTCGGTCCTATTACAAATTTAGACCCTATGGTAATTTTGGGACATATCTCCATTTTAATTCTGTCAACTTTAGGCTCTATATCGATTTTGGCCCCTATATTTATTTTAAGCCCTATATCTACTTTCGGTCCTATAACAAATTTGGGCCCAATGGTAATTTTTGGACCAGCTCCATTTTGACTCTGTCAATTCTAGGCCCTATATCGATTTTGGACCCTATGTCATAACTCAGTTTTTACATAAGGGGAGAAAAGAAAAGAGGAAATAATAGTGAAAAGGGAAAGAGGAAAATGGGGAAATTAAAAACGGGGAAAGGGGAAGTTTATTTAAAACAGAAGAAACCCAGAATTATTTCAAAAGGGGGAAAGGAGGACAATCGGCAAAAGACTGTGAATTCTGCAATTTGTTAATTGACAATGAGAGAAATTTTAACACTAAAAAATTGCCTAGGACATTAAAACCATTTGTAAATGAAAGTTCTTGCGTTTGTAATACTATACATATGTCATATCATCAACAATTTATGGGCCATTAGGTTAAAATCGATGATTTTTTTAGTTTAATTAGTTAAGAAAAATAATGTTCAGAGAAAGCGAATATTGTTAACGAGCATTTTATGGCTTTTTCTGAGAAACAATAGCAAATTAAGTACATTCTGGAACATAATAGATCAGGATAATATCCAAATTGTATACCTATAGTTAAGACTTATACGACTGACCCGGTTAGGGGAAACCTTTCTACAGTGGATAATACAGTCTACAGTGGATAAATATCAATTGCGAATAAAAATAAAATTCAAATAATTAATTTTCATTTTAATTTATAAACACGTATAGTATCTTACATATTAATTAAATTAAATTAATTATTTAACATATAATTCTAAAGAAGAAAGGGAAACCCATTTATAGCGTGAACTTACAGAGCAAATATTACATTTTAATCACTTTTTTATGGTTAGTTTGCCATAAAAGAAAATTTACGCAGCAATTTTCATTGTTAAATGAACCTGTTAATTCTCTTTTGCTGTGATTCAGTTTTTACTATGTAGAAGAATCTGTGAATGAAGATAGAAAATTGTTTTAAATTCAAAAATTATAATTCAATTTTTTGTTTATGATGAATTTATAATCAAAAATCGTATAGTTGAATTTTCTTTAAAAAATTATTTTTAACCAACAAAAAAGAATTTTCAACTATATAAGATAAACTTTCGACCAATAATGGAATAGTGATATTTCCGGTTTTGTTAAATAACAAACAAAAATTTTCAACAAGTGGGATTAATTTTCTACCAAAAAGAACAACTATTTAAGTACAGGAGTTTTCAACTAAAATTAGTTAAATTTTTAGTGGAAAATATTAATTAAAAAAAAAGATTATTCAAGCTAAAATATCAATTTTCCACCAAAAAATATAATTTTTCGGATAAAAAATACAGCTCTGACATTCTCCTTTTGAAACAAATAATGTTTTACCAAAAATAACTTTAAAAAAATTAGTTAAATATTTGACCAAAAAGATGATTTTTCAACGCAGATATTTTTTTTCAACCAAAAAAATGAATTTTTAACAACGTACATTAATTTCCCTTTAAAAAGTTAATTGGCAATTCAAAAGTTGAATTTTTAACTAAAGTTATGAATCTCAAACCTAAAAATATTTTTTTAAGAAAGTAGTTCAACTTACAACCCAGAAGGCAATTCAAAAAACAAAAATGAATTCTTAAAAAAAACGGTGAGTTTTTAAACAAAAAGATTAATTTTCTAACAAAAGAGAAATTTTTAATAAAATACAAAAATTTTCTACGAAGATGTTGAATTTTTCAATAAGAAAGATAAATTTATATTAAAAAATAAAATAGTTAAATTTTGTGTCATAAAGTAATTAAAAAAAAAACAAAAAAAAAGGAATTTTCAAATTAAGAGATGAATTTTCAATTAAAAAAGATACATTTTCAATCAAAAATGAGAAAGCGACCTTTCTATTTCTAAAGAATAATTTTTTACAAAAAAAAAACGAATTTTGAAAAAAATATTTACATTTTCAACTGAAATAAAGAATCTTTAACCAAGAAAAAAATTTCAACAAAGTAGTTGAATTTGCAACTCAGAATAGAATATTTAAAAATTTGATTTAAAAATTAATTGGAGCCAAATTAAAAAACCATCTTTCAACAATATTGTTAAATTTTTAACCAAAAAAATTAATTTTTGACAAAATATGTAGTTACTCTGGATTTCTTCGATTACTTTGGATTACAATTTCATTACTTAAATTACCTATATTACTTTGAACTATCTGGATTAAAATGGATTACACTGAATTATAGGTGGATTATTTTGTATCACAAGTTGATTAATTCAGATTAATAATTCATTACTGTAGACCATAAGTGGATTACAAGTGGATAGCAAGTGGGTTACTCTTGATTTTAGGTGGATTTTGCCGGATTTACTGGATTACTATAGATTACAATTATATTACAAGTGGATTACAAATAGATGACAAGTGGGTTACCTGGATTATAGGTGGATTATTTTGTATTACAAGTAGATTATTCTGGATTAATAGTGGATTACTCTAAATTAAAAGTGGATTACAAGTTGATTATCTGTGCGTAACATGTGGATTCCAAGTGGATTACGTTGGAATATAGGTGAATTATTTCGTATTAGAAGTGGATTATTTCAAATTTACTGGATTACTCTAGATTACAAGTGGAGTACATGAGGATTACAAGTGCATTGCAAATGGATAACTGTGGATTATGGGTGGAATATTTTTTATTACAAGTAGAGTTTGTTGAATTAATACTGGATTACTCTAAATTAAAAGTGGAGTATTTTTTATTAAAATTATATTATTGTGGATTAATACTGGATTACTCAAAATTAAAAGTGGATTACAAGTGGATTACATGTGGGTTACATATGAATTGCAAGCCAATTATACTTGATTATATGTGAATTATTTCGCATTTACTGGATTACTCTGTACTACAAGTGGATTACACGTGGAGGACAAGTGGAATACAAATGGATTAGGCTGGATTATAGGCTGATTAGTTTGTATTGCCAGTAGATTATTGTGGATTAATATTGGATTAATCTAAATTAAAAGTGGATTAAAAATGGATTACAAGTGGATTTCAAGTGGATTACAAATGGGTAAATGTGGATTATGGGTGGATTCTTTGGTTTTAAAATTATATTATTGTGGGTTAATACTGGATTACTCTAAATTAAAAGAGGATTACCATTAGACATCAAGTGGAATAAACGTGGAAGACAAGTGGATTTGCAAGTGGCTTACTGTGGATTATAGGTTGATTATTTTGTATTCAAATTATATTATTGTGGATTAATACTGGATTACTCTAAATTAAATGTGGATTACAAGTGGATTATCTGCGGGAAACATGTGGATTGCAGGTGGATTACTCTGGATTATATCATATTTCAAGTGGATTATTTCGAATTTTCTGGATTATTCTACATTACACGTGGATTAGACGTGGATGACTAGTGGATTACAAGTAGATTACTCTGGATTATAGGTACATTATTTAGTATTACAAGTAGATTATGGCGGATTAATACTGTATTATTCTAAATTAAAAGTGGATTACGATTGGATTACAATCGGATGACAAGTGGATTTCGAGTGGATTACTCTGGATTATACGTGAATTATTTTGTATTGCAAGTGGATCATTTCGAATGAATACTAAATTACTCTACATTACAAGTGGATTACTCTAAATTACATAGATTCCTAGGATTATAGTGGATTACTAATTCGGAAACCGAGTAATCCAACCGATTACTGATTACCATAAAATCTGGTTATTATAAGAGCAACCAATTATTTGCTTCACCATAGAAAAATTCAGGATTAGAAAAATTTGGTTGATATCACCGAAAGTATTGGTTAAATTTATTAAATAAAAATAATTTAGTGGATTCAACCGAAGCAATTATTTAAATCGACCACATTGTTCGTTAAAGAAACGAGTTTGTTCAATCAATTTTTTTTTAATAAACCAAATATATTTCACCAAAAGATTTTCTTGAATGGACAAAAAATGTTCAGAGTGTGATTTACTCCTGCCTTTGTTTAACAAAATATTTAGAAAATTGATGAATATTTAGTTAAATTGGACAAAAAAGTGAAATTTTATAATTTATTCCTCGAATGATTCAGATTCATGCGTTACACCTTTAATTGATTAAATTAAGAAATTATACGGTATGCTATATGCATATACATGGAAACATGATACTTAAACTATCCAGTGAGATAGAAAGTACATACAATTACGGTATTGCGCATTAAAAAAATGGTAAAAAATTACAATGAAATGTTTTAAATGGTTAATGAAATGTAGAAACATGTTTTCCCTATAATTATAGAAATTTTGCATTCTTCTAGTTCTTTGTTTTTATTCCACGTATGTAAACCATACTGTAATAATCGTGTATGGCAGTGGGGCCATTCGGCGGTAGTGGGGATATCGAAGTCTTGTGTTCGTGCATTCGATCGTTTTTTAAATTCACTCATATCCCAGAAGAAGTTTCACTTTTAAAAAAAGCTAGCTAATGCATCCCCACTACTGCCATGATAAACATGTATATTCTCTGTCTCTCTGCACTCTCTTACTATGCTATCTTTTCGAAACTTATGAATATTCTGCACGAAAAATTAAAAAATTAATCCATCAAATTTTCGCTTTCAAACTGAAAATGTACAGCTTTCAAAACTTAAAGTGAAAATTTTCATTTCTTTTTTTTTAGTTAAGTGTTTTACATTTAGAGAAATTAAAATTTGGCAGATTCCCTTATTTACGAAAAAACTCTGGATTCCTTGAATTAACTAAAATCCTTGATTTTTCTGAAAATACTAGGTTTTTTGTATTAAAAATTACTAATACTTCTTTAGTGGAATATTTCTCAATATTTTTTATTAATGTTATTTTTTTGATTTTTATAGCAAAATTATTGCTATTGGTCTAGTGGTATACTTAAAAACATTGGTTAATTAATTTTTAGTTATTTAAACAAATTCTCTTTGTGTAAACAATTTTTGTTTTTTATTCAAAAATTCGTTGAAAGGGCAGTTTATTTTCATTAAGTCACATCAATTCCTTTTCAAATATTTTTCAATTGTTAAAACAATAAATTATTATTTATTTTAAACTAATATTACTATTCAACTAATAATTTGTTTAAATAATTAAGAATTAATAAACCAATGGTGATAAATATTCCACTAGATCAATGTTAATAATTTTAAGTGAAAAAAAGACCAGAATGCAATTCTCAAAAAGTCGATTTCATGAAGAATTGAAATTTTTTGTTTTATGGGTAGTTTTCAGGTGCTCATCGTTGCCCTGTAAAAAAATAAGCGTTTTTGAGCCAACCTATATACACTATGTCATTTTACGACATCACCCAGAACATTCTAGAAACTTAGCACGGACACAAACCACTTCAGATTTAGAATGTTCTCGTTGTCGGTAAGATAGGAACCTGTATTTATAACTGGCCCAGTCCATCCACTAATTTGACATACAAAAATGATAAATTAAAAAAAAATATCTTCATTAGATATATTATTTATTTATTACTGAATTCATATACGAAAATAATTTATTTTGAAATATCAATCTACCCAAACCTTCTAACTATGGACTAAACATTTAAAGTAATAAAGTTATGATTGGTAATAGTAGATATGTTGGATCGGTTCTAAATAAAAAATTTCTACCTTACCGACATCAAGAACCTTCTAAAGCTAAAGTGGTTCGTGTTCGTGCTAAATTCTATAAGTTTTTGGACGACGACATAAAATGATACTTCGTAATTATGAGATATTAATTTTTTTCTAAACTTTAATAATTGAGATAATGAATAACCTTGAAGTTGCTAACGCAAAAAACAATTTCAGCTTTAGAATTTTCTTGATGTCGGTAAAGTAGGGATTTTTATTCATAAACAGACCATATGGCATATACTGAGTTGTAGTATAGAAATAATAAATTACAAACTAATCTATCTTTATTAGAGATATTACTTATTCATTGTTGAATTAGCTTTTTGGCATAGTTCTAAACAGTAATAAAGTAATTCTTAGTACAAAATGGATTTTTTTTAATAATTAGATTTTTAATTTTTTTTTAATTTTCAAGATTGGATAAAAATGGATGAAAATTTCGCGTTTCAAAAAGATTGCAAAAAAATATATTAGTATAGTAATTGTACTAATAGACACCTGTAGACTCGCCACACGTATCATCCCGAAGGAGGGTCATTAACCTTGCTGATTGAGAGTATAGTTCCTTCTTCTAAACTGGCACGCTGTCCATAGATAAAGTCTCTTCAATTGAAGACACATTCACCATAAATTTTATATTTTTTAACAGTTATCCGAATTTTCTAATCTCATATTCTTTACAAATCATATAATTCAAATTAAAAATAAATTTTTCTATATGTTATAGTTAATTAAAATAAATAAATAAAATATATTGCAGATGGATTTAGAACCATGGAAACTCAGGAACTATTAAAATATTATTTACTATATTATTATTAAAAATAGCCAAATAGTAAGTTTGTTAATTCAATTTGCATAAACAATTAACATTTATTGTCCAATTGCCAAATTAATATTGATAGAAAGGAATCATTGATAATCAATTGGTAGTTGATTTCAAGAAAAAGATTTTGTTTATTAAATTTTTAATAACAATAAACATTTTTTATTGCAGTCAAGTGTCTTATCGAAGTATAAATAATGAAGTACGTGCTAAATACTATTTTTAGAGAGCATGTTAAAGAAAAATATATAAACAGCTTTGATTTCGTGAGATTACCCACCAAAAATATTTTTTTCTACAGAAAAGGCGAATTTTCGACAGAATATATTCATTCGTCACTAAATAATTAAATTTTAAACTAACAAAGATCAATTTACAATACAAAATTAATTTAAACAAATGAATTATGAGTAAAATTCTTAAATTGTCCACCAAAATAAATGATTTAAAAAAATTCTGCAACAATTAAATTAAATTTTCGAATAAATTGTTAAATTTTTAAACAAAAAGATTCATTTTCTATAAAACAGTTGAATTTGCAGTCTGAAAATTTCAATTTTAAACAAAAAAAAAGTCATTTTCAACTCAAGAGTTATTTTTTCAACAACAACAAAAAATAATACAGTTTTAACAAAGTAGCTCATTTTTAAACAAATTGTTGAATTTTATACTAAATTGTTGAATTTTAAACAAATAGATACATTTTTTTAAATTGATTTTTAACCAAATTGTTAAATTTTCTACCAAAATTGTTCAACTTTCAATTCAAATAGACAAAAATTCTAAAAAAAACAGTTAAATTTTTAACTCAAAAATATTTTTTTAAAGAAGTTAATTTTTAACCAAATTGTTATATTTTTGACCAAAATAGTTAAACTTTCAATTCAAAATGATGAAGATTCTAAAAATCAGGTACATTTTTAACTCGAAAATGTGTTTTATTTTCAAAAGAAGTTCATTTTTAACGAAATAATTAAATTTTTTAACAAATTCGTTAATTTCCAACTAAATTCTTGAATTTTCCACGAGTTTTTGGGTTGAAATTCAAACCCAAAAGTACAAATTCTTAACAAAAAAGTTCATTTTTAAACTTTTTACCTACTTGTGAAATTTGAATTTAAAATACAGAAGATAATTTCCAACGTAATTTTTGAATTTTCTTATAAATTGCTCATTTTTCAACCCAAAAAGACAAATTTTGAACCAAATAGATCAGTTTTCGACAAAAAATTAGTTTTTAACGAAATTGCTAAATTTTCTACCAAAATAATTAAACTTTCAATTCAAAAGATGAAAATTCTATAAAACAGTTAAATTTGTAACTCGAAAATATGTGTTTTTTTTTAAGAAGTTCATTTTTAATAAAATAATTCAGAAGAAAAATTCCATCGTAATTGTTGAATTTTCTTCTAAATTGTTCATTTTTCAACACAAAAAGACAAATTTTGAACCAAATAGATAAATTTTGGACAGAAAAATTAATTTTCAACCAAATTCTTAAATTTTCTACAAAAATAGTTAAACTTTCAATTAAAAAACATGAAGATTCTAAAAAACAGTTACATTTTTTAATCGAAAATGTGTTTTATTTTCAAAAGAAGTTAATTTTTAATCAAATGAATAATTTTTTTAACAAATTGGTTAACTTTCAACTAAATTCTTGAATTTTCTACGAATTTGTCTAACTTACAACATAAAAGGCGAATTTTCCACAAAACAGTTGAATTTCAACCCAAAAGTACAAATTCTTAACAAAAAAGTTCATTTTTAAATTTTTTACCTAATTGTGAAATTTGAATTTAAAACAGAGAAGAAAATTTCCAACGTAATTTTTGAATTTTCTTATAAACTGTTCATTTTTCAACACAAAAAGACAAAATAGTTCAACTTTCAATTCAAAAAGAGGAATATTCTAAAAAAGAGTTAAATTCTTAACTCGAAAATATGTTGTTTTTTTTTGTTAAAAGAAGTTAATTTTTAACCAAAATTTTTAAATTTTCTACCAAAATATTTAAACTTTCAATTCAAAAAGATGAAGATTTCAAAAAACAGTTAAATTTTCATATTGAAAATATGATTTTTAAACAAAAAGTTCAGTTTTAATAAAATAATTTCATTTTTTTACCATATTGTTAAATTTTCAGTCCAAAAATATGAATTTTCAACAAAAAAGTTTTTTTTAAGTTGATTTTCAACAAAATTATTAAAGTTTATACCAAATTATTAAATTCTCTACGAAAGCAGTTGAAGTTTAAACCCAAAAATATTATTTTTCAAGAAAAATTTAATTTTTAATTAATTAATTGAATTTTGTTTATCAAATTATTACATTTTTAATGCCGAAAGAAGAATTTTCTATCAAAATAGTTGAATTTTCGAGCAAAAATATCACTTTGTGATCAAATAGTTTAATTATTTAACAAAATAAAGCAATTTTCAAGAAAATACTTGAATATTTAATTAAAATAATTGAGTTCTTAATTAAAAAAATATGACTGTCAAATATTCACCAAAAAAGTTCATTTTTAAGCAAATAGTTCAATTTCGTACCAAAATAGTTGAATTTTTAAACAAATAGTTCAATTTTCTACTAAAAAAATTAATTTTTTTAAAAAAAGTTAATTTTTCAAGAAAAAAGTTAATTTTTCAAGAAAAAAATTTATTTTTAACCTTTGAAAAATGATTTCTTTACCAAAAAATATTATTTTTCCATTTAAAAATACGAATATTTAAGAAAGTTAATAATTGAATAATTGAATTTTCAATAATGAAGTTAATTTTGAAATAAGACGAATTTTTTAATAAAAATAATTAATTTTTAATCAAACAGGAAGAATTTTCTATAAAAAAATTAGTGTTAAACAGAAAAGTTGATTTTTCGACCAAAAATAATAATTTTACAAAATAGTTAAATTTTCAATAAAATAATTAAATTATCAACTAAATAGTAGAATTTTGTACCAAAAGCGGTTAATTCTGTACCAAAAATACAATAGACTTTTCAACCAAAAAGATTGAACTTATAGCGATGACGCGAAAAAAAGGGGAAAGGGGGAAAGAAGAAAAGGGGAAATTGTGACATTTCTTGAAAATAGGGGGTTCCTGGAAAGAACCTGCGCATTATTTTTACGAATATTATTAATATTATGGGGAAAGGGGAAAAAGGGTAAATAAAAGAGAAAGGGTGAATTTTTAAAAAACAAGGGGAAAAGGGGAAAAGTAAAAAGAGTCTGCTCATTATTATTATTTTCCATCTCACTGTATTTTTTAATTGATTATTATTATTTTTTAATATCGAACATAAATTTGCATTGTAATTCGCTGAGTCACTGAAATGAGAGATCAATAACAATTTATGAAAATGCGGAACAACTTTCACTCTCATCCGAACGTGTTCAAAAAGGACTGCCAAAACATTTACACTTCACAAACAACCAAAATCAAATCGTAATTTAAAACAAAATATTATTTTTATATTTTTTATAATATTGCTTCCATTGCGTAACCAACCAAATGAGTTGATTAATGATCAAATAAAATAAAATAAAATAAAAAAATTTATTTATATTTATGAACACGCATAATGTCTTAACTATTATTTAAATTAAATTATTTTTCTTTTATTATTTTTAATTAATTATTATCCACTGTAGGAATGTATTCTCTATTTTGCAGGAAGGAGAGGTCATTTCCGGTTAATATCCCCTCTACAAAAAAACGTCATAACATTAAAAAAAGAAGGGGAAGATGGAAGAGGAGGGGAGAGGGAGAGGGGATAAAATTTTAACGTGAGATTTTCAAAAATTGATTTTGATTAAAGGACAATTTTAAAACTAGTCTCAATAATTTTAATAATAATGTTAAAGCTGATTGTAAAAAGCGGAATTTATAATCCGCAGTAACTTTCACTCATAATACCAATCACCAAACTTGATACTGCAGAGTCTCTTATAACATTAAACTGAAAGTGAAATTATTTACACTAGAATTACAAAATTAAGAAAAAAATTATAAAAACTTTGGTTTCAAATTTTTCAAAGATCGAGTCAAGTTCTCGAAAAAAGAGAGGGGGCGAAAGGAATCTTCCATGTCAGGGGGAACCTTTCTATAGTGGATAATGCCACCTCCAGTGGATAATTATCATTTAAGACCGCAAATAAAGGATAAATTATTTAATTTAATTTAACCGCACGTATATTGTCATAACACTTAATTAATTAATTAATTTTACCTAAATTAATATTTTTAATTATCGATTGTCCACTGTAGGGATGTCACCCCTCCAAAATCAGCAATTAACTCCAAATTTTCGTAAATAAATTTTAAAGCTTTCTAGAATCGACAAAAAGCCACTTTTCTTAAATCCGCTTCGAAACAGAAAACACTTTCTCCGGAAGGTTTTTTGTTATGTCACGTCGAAAGTGCAATGTTATTGTGATTAAAAAATGTTTTTGAACTTACCTGGTACTGGGGTGAAGTATATTATGGTGGCCACAACGGAGGTGAGTCCCACGAAAATTGAAAATCTTAAGAACATCCTGCCTTGGTACTTCCGGTATGATCATGCGATCATGCGCAAGAGACAGAAAGTGGCAGCAGATTGCTCCAGCTGGACTTGAAGAACTGTAGCCGCGGCAAGTCGCGGACACACTACTCGCAGTTCTATACGGGCAAGTTCATTGCCAGTTTGTGAGAAAACGAGAGAGAAAACGAGACAGAGAGGAAGAGAGAGTTAAGCGTGATCCAGGAAGAAACGGACCTTACGTATCACATAAACGAACGGGTATCCAGCGATGTTTACAGTCGCTACCTTTTCTTAAATGTCAAGTGTGGATAAACTTTTTAAAATTTGAAAGAGTCCTCAAACTTGAACTATCCTTCAAAGATTTCTCCGGAATCTTTTTTTCATAATAGAAGACTTAATTGAGAGTCCTAAAAGAGCAGGCGGAAGTTTCGGATAGAAAACCTATCCAAACCAATTTGGATTGTTCCAAAATTTGAATTCGAAGCAATCCGAAAAGTGTTTTTAATCTCGTTTAGAAAAAATTGGTTCGAAATTAAAGTGACTCAATCCGAAACAATCCGAAGCAATGTGAATTATTCCGAAATGTGTATCCGAACAAATACAAAAACAGTTTTTAATCTTTTTGATCTAAATTCGTTAAAAATTAATTTGACTCAATTCGACCCAATCCGAACTAATCCGAAAAGAGGTTTCTATCCCGTTTTATTCAAAAATATTTACAATTAATTTGACTCAATCCGAACCTATGGGAAACAATTTAAATTTTTCCGCAATCTGTATCCGAACCAATTCGAACATAGTTTTCAATCTCATTGGATCCAAGTCGGTTCGAAATTACTCCAACTCAATTTCGAAACAATTCGAATTATTTTTTAAAAAATTCCGAAATCTGTATCCGATCCAAACAGACAACATTTTTCAATCTCATTTAATCCAAATTGGTTAAAAGTTATTCTAATTTCAATCTGAAACAATCTAAATTCTCCTTCGTTTATCCGAACCTATCTGAAAACAGATTTCGATCTCGTTTGATCCAAATAGGTTAAAAATTATTCCGACACAAGCCAAAACAATTCTAATTATTCCGAAATTTGTATTCTAACCAATCCGAAAAATAGTTTTCAATCTCGTTTTATACAACTTGGTTCAAAATTAATTTGACTCAATCAATTAGAAAAAATGTTAATTATTCCGAAATATGTATCCGAACAAAAACGAACAGTTTTTAATCTCTTTTCATCTAAATTGGTTAAAAATTAATTTGACTCCATTCGACCCAATCAGAATTAACCCGAAACAATTGGAATTATTCCGAAATCTATACCCAAATTAATGTGAAAAGAGTTTTCTATCCCGTTTTATTCAAAAGGATAAAAAATTAATTTGACTCAATCCGAACCTATGGGAAACAATTTTAATTATTCCGCAATCTGTATCCAAACCAATTCGAACACAGTTTTCAATCTCATTGGATCCAAGTCGGTTCAAAATTACTTCAACTTAATTGGAAACAATTCGAATTATTTTTTTTTAAATTCCGAAATCTGTATCCGATCCAAACAGACGACATTTTTCAATCTCATTTAATCCAAATTGGTTAAAAATTATTCTAATTTCAATCTGAAACAATCTAAATTTTCCTTCGTTTATCCGAACCAATCTGAAAACAGATTTCGATCTCATTTGATTCAAATCGGTTAAAAATTATTCCGACACAAGCCAAAACAATTCTAATTATTCCGAAATTTGTATTCTAACCAATCCGAAAAATA
>JAWWLR010000158.1:6359736-6384119 GCA_035041075.1 Acraspis erinacei | reverse complement strand
TTCGGTAATTTTGGAGTGTCGATAATTTTATTTCTCGAGACTTTCCCATCAAATCACAAAAATGTAATAGGCTACACAATATTTATTTAATGATTACTTACATCTATATACAAATTATAGCTCAATGATTTTAGCACATTATACTGTTGCAGGAAAAAATGGAAAAGGAGAAGATCTATATGTACTTTCTAATATCCAAACTTTTCGTTGAGTGATGTCTTTCCGTCTCCACTCTGTCCTTCCGGCGGCACCCAAGTGCAATAATCATCCTTGAACTTTTCCTCCTCGTAGCTTTTTATTTTCTCCTTTTCTGCCTTCAACGCTCGATGTTGAGTTCGCTTCAAATTGCGCTTCTTTCGCTTCAAAGCCTCCTCCTCTTCCTCCTTCTCCTCAACATTTTTATCATTTTTATCTTTCGAATCGTCCTCATTCTTATCACCGTCCTCGCCTTCTCCTCCTTCTTTTTCTTCTTCCATAGGCTCACAACTTCCAGAACTCTGTCCACTTACTTTCCTATTATTTTCCCTAATTTCCTCACTCCTTTTCACCATTTTCATCATTTTTGTCTTCGGTTCCGAGACATCGGGACTCGGGTCAGCCGACTTTTTATTTGATTCTTCCAGCTCTTTGGAATCACTGTTCAGAGAACTTTTCTCCTTTTGAGCATCGTTTTTAATATCCAGATTTTTTGGTTCATCTTTTTCTGGACTTGAGTCTTTGATTTCCTTCTAAAGAAATTAATTAAATTAATTCAGGCTGGTTAGATTCAATTATTTCAATAATTATTCCTTTATAAAATATTAGCCTGGCCGGAAAATGGGACGACTTAATAATAACGATAAAGAAAATTCCCGAAAAGTTTTAAAAATTATTGTTTAAATTTAAAATAAATTAAAATAAATTGTTGTCATTTTAAATTGAAACAATAATTTTCTAACCTGACAAAAAATTTCTTATTCGGGAAATTTTAAATTTAATAATATTATAAACTGTTCGGGAATTTTTCAACTGGGGAATTTTGTTATTCGACAATTTTATTTTTCGCGATTTTTCTAGCCGCCCCAATAAAATTTCCGAATTGGGAAATATTTGAACTACAATATTACCAAATTTAAACAATCAAATTAGAAAAAAAATATCTATTTACGATAATTACAATAATCAAATATAAAAAAAATGTATTGTTTGAATTAAAAAACAAGAATAATTGAAAATAAAATTTCATCCAGAAATATATTTTTTTCACTTATTAAAAAAATAATTAGAAACATTAAAAATATATTTTTTAACATATTCGATTATTATATTTTTAATAAATAAATAATATATAGAAAAAATGCAATTCTTTAAATGCGGGAATTTTATAACTGGAGAATTTTATCATAAGAAAATGTTATTATTCGGAAATTTTTTTATACGAGAATATTTTAATTGGAGAAGTTTACTATTCGGCAATTTTATTATTCGAATATTTTTTTACTCGGGAATTTTATAATTGGGGAATTTCACTAGTCAGGAATTTTATTATTAGAGAATTTATTATCAGAACCTGTTATTATTCGGAAATTTTCTTTTTCGAGAATATTGTAATTAGAGAATTCCACTATTCGGGAATTTTATAATTGGGGAATTTCACTATTCGGGAATTTTTTATTAGGGAATTTCGGACATTTTGTTACTCGGGAATTTTATAATTGAGGAATCTCACTATTCAGGAATTTTATTATTACGGAATTTTATTATTACGGAATTTTATAATTGGGAAATTTTATCATAATTTATTTTTTATTTAATAATTTCATTATTTTGATATTTTGTTACTCGGGAATTTTATAGTTGGGGAATTTCACTATTCAGGAAATTTATTATTAGGTAATTTAACTATTCAAAATTTGTATTTTTCGAGAATTTTAAACTTGGGGAATTTTATTATTGAGAAAATTTTCAATTCGGGAATTTTATTATTGGGGAATTTGACTACTCGGAAACTTTATTATTCGGGAATTTTATTATAAGCGAATTTTATAATTGGGGAATTTCACTATTCAGAAATTTTATCATTCGGGAATTTTATAATTGGGAAATTTTATTATAAGAAAATGTTATTAATCGGAATTTTTTTTTTCGAGAATATTTTCAATTCGGGAATTTCACTATTCGGGAATTTTATTATTAGGGAATTTAACTATTCAAAATTTGTATTTTTCGAGAATTTTAAATTTGGGGAATTTTATTATTGAGAAAATTTTCAATTCGGGAATTTCACTATTCGGGAATTTTATTATTGGGGAATTTCACTACTTGGAAACTTTATTATTCGGGAATTTTATTGTAAGAGAATTTTATTATTCGGGAATTTTATAATTGGGGAATTTCACTTTTAAATATTTTTAAACCTTTTTAAGTGCCCTGGAATCCATTAGAACTCTTTTTTAAATTCTTCATTAAAACTCAATTCCTTGAAATATTTTTAATCTTTTTAAACACTTTCAAATCCTTAGGAATCTTTGAATTTTTTTAAATCTATTCAAAATAATTTAAAACATATTTTTCAAATCCCTTGAAAAGTCTTTGAAATCATTGAAAATATCTTGAAATTATTTTTAAATCTTTGGAAATATCTTGAAATTATTTTTAAATCTAGGGAAATTCATTGAAATGTTTTCTAATCTTTTTAAATACTTAAAAATCTTCCTAAATCTTTTTTAATCTTTTTAAATATTTTTAAATCTTTTTAAATATTTTTAAATCTTTTTCAATATTTTTAAATCTTTTTAAATGCCCTGAAATACATTATAACTCTTTGAAATCTTTGGAAATTCCTTGAAACATTTTTAAATCTTCTGAAATACTTTCAAATATTTTGAAATCTTTTTAAATACCCTTAAATCCATTAAAATCTATCGAAATATCTTGCAATATTTTTAAACATTTTAAAATAAATTGCCATATTTTAAAATATCTTGAAATATTTTTTAATATTTTGAAACACTTTCACATCCTTAGAAATCCATTGAAAATGCATTGAATTTTTTTTTAATTTATTCAAAATAATTTAAAATATATTTTTCAAATCCCTTAAAAAGTCTTTGAAATGATTGTAAATATCTTGAAATTATTTTTAAATCTTTGGAAATATCTTGAAATGTTTTCAAATCTTTTGAAATACCTTCAAATATTTTTAAATCTTTTGAAATACCCTGAAATCCATTAAAATTCATTGAAATCTCTGGAAATTTCTTGAAGTATTTTTTTCAATATTTTGAAATACTTTAAAGTATTTAAAATATTTTGAAATATTTTGAAATATCTTGAAACATTTTTAAATCTTTGGAAATACTTTGAAATGTTTCCAAATCTTTTTAAATCTTTTTAAATGCACTGGAATCCATTAAAACCCTTTGAAATCTTTGGAAATTCCTTGAAATATTTTTAAATGCCCTGAAATCCATTAAAATCAATGGAAATATCTTGCAATATTTTAAAATATTTAAAAATAAATTGCCATATTTTAAAATATTTTGAAATATCTTGAAATATTTTTTAATATTTTGAAACACTTTCAAATCCTTAGAAATTCCATGAAAATGAATTGAATTTTTATTATTTATTCAAAATAATTTAAAATATATTTTTCAAATCTCTTAAAAAGTCTTTGAAATGATTGTAAATATCTTGAAATTATTTTTAAATCTTTTGAAATACCCTGAAATGCATTAAAATTCAGTGAAATCTTTGGAAATTTCTTGAAGTATTTTTTCAATATTTTGAAATACTTTAAAGTATTTAAAATATTTTGAAATATTTTGAAATATCTTGAAATATTTTTAAATCTTTGGAAATACTTTGAAATGTTTCCAAATCTTTTTAAATGTTTTTAAATGCACTGGAATCCATTAAAACCCTCTGAAATCTTTGGAAATTCCTTGAAATATTTTTAAATATCTTTAAACGCCCTGAAATCCATTAAAATCTATGGAAATATCTTGCAATATTTTTTAATCTTTTCAAATATCTTGAAATACATGAAAACACTTTGAAATGTTTGGAAATATCTTGAAATATTTTCTAATCTTTTGAAATACCTTAAAATCCTTAGAAATCCGTTGAAAATTCATTGAATTTTTTTGTAATCTATTCAAACTAATTTAAAACATATTTTTCAAATCCCTTCAAAAGTTTTCGAAATCATTGGAAATATTTTGAAATTATTTTTAGATCTTTGTAAATATCTTGAAATTATTTTTAAATCTTTTGAAATACCTTGAAATGTTTTCAAATCTTTTGAAATACTTTAAAAACTTTTTAATTACCCTGAAACCCATTAAAACTATTTGAAATCTTTGAAAAGTCCTAAATATATTTTTAAATCATTGGAAATATCCTGAAATTATTTTTAAATCTTTGGAAATACCTTGAAACATTTTTAAATACTTTTAAATATCCTGAAATCCATTAAAATCTATGGAAATATCTTGCAATATTTTCAAATCTTTTGAAATATCTTGAAATATTTTTTAATCTTTTGAAACACTTTCAAATCGTTAGAAATCCCTTGAAAATTCATTGCATTTTTTTAAATTTATTCCAAATAATTTAAAATATATTTTTCAAATCCCTTGAAAAGTCTTTGAAATCATTGGAAATATTTTGAAATTATTTTTAGATCTTCGAAAATAACTTGCCATATTTAAAAATATTTTGAAATATCTTAAAATTATTTTTAAATCTTTGGAAATACTTTGAAATTCTTTTAAATCTTTGGAAATTGGTTGCCACATTTTAAAATATTTTGAAATGTCTTGAAATATTTTTCAATCTTTCTAAATATCCTGGAATCCATTAAAACTCTTTTAACTTTTGAAACACTTTCAAATCCTTAGAAATCCCTTGAAAATTCATTGAATTTTTTTTAATTTATTCAAAATAATTTAAAATATATTCGTCAAAACCCTTGAAAAGTCTTTGAAATTATAATAAATATCTTGAAATTATTTTTAAATCTTTGGAAATACATTGAAATGTTTTCAAATGTTTTTAAATCTTTTTAAATACCCTGAAATCGATTAAAATTATTTTAAATCTTTGGAAATACCTTGAAATATTTTGAAATATATTGAAATTTTTTGAAATCTTTTTTCATATTTTGAAAAACTTTGAAATCTTTAGAAATCCCTTGAAAATTAATTGATTTTTTTAAATCTAATCAAAATAATTAAAAAAATATTTTTCAAATCCCTTGAAAAGTCTTTGAAATCATTGAAAATATCTTGAAATTATTTTTAAATCTTTGGAAATTCCTTGAAATATTTTAAAAACTTTGGAAATACCTTGTCATATTTTAAAATATTTTGAAATCTCTTGAAATATTTTTAAATCTTTGGATATACCTTGAAATACATTAAAAGTCTTTGAAATCTTTAGAAATTCCTTGAAATATTTTTAAATCTTTGGAAATATCTTGCTATATTTTAAAATATTTTGAACTATTTTTAAATCTTTCAAAACACTTTCAAATCCTTAGAAATCTTTTAAAAATGTATGGAATTTTTTTTAAATTTATTCAAAATAATAAAAAATATATTCTTCAAATCCCTGGAAAAGTCTTTGAAATCATTGGAAATATCATTGAAATTATTTTTAAATCTCTGGAAATATCTTGAAATTATTTTTCAATCTTTGGAAATACCTTGAACTGTTGTCAAATCTTTTTAAATACCTTCAAATCTTTTTAAATCTTTTTAAATACCCAGAAATCCATTAAAATCTATGGAAATATCTAACAATATTTTCAAATCTTTTGAAATACTTCAAAATATTTTTAAATCTTTGAAAAAACCTTGCAATATTTTAAAAGATTTTGAAATATCTTGAAATATTTTTAAATATTTTGAAACACTTTCAAATCTTTAGAAATCCCGTGAAAATTAATTGATTTTTTTAAATCCAATCAAAATAATTTAAAACATATTTTTCAAATCCCTTGAAAAGTCTTTGAAATCATTGGAAAGATTTTGAAAATATTTTTAAATCTTTGGAAATATCTTGAAATTATTTTTAAATCTTTGGTAATACCCTGAAATCCATTAAAACTCATTGAAATCTTTGGAAATTTCTTGAAATATTTTTTAAAATATTTTGAAATATTTTAAAACACTTTAAAATATTTTTAAATAGCCTCAAATCCATTAAAATCTATGGAAATATCTTGCAATATATTGAAATATTTTGAAATACCTTGAAATCTATTGAAATACTTTCAAATCCTTAGAAATGTTTGAATTTTTTTTAATCTATTCAAAAAAATTTAAAACATATTTTTCAAATACCTTGAAAAGTTTTTGAAATATTTGGATTTTCCTTGAAATATTTTTTAATCTTTTTAAATTACCTGAAATCCATTAAAATTCTTTTAAATCTTTGGAAATACCTTGGAATATGTTTAAATCTTTTTAAACACTTTCAAATCGTTAGAAATCCCTTGAAAATTCATTAAAATTTTTTAATCTATTCAAAATAATTTAAAGCATATTTTTCAAATCCCTTGAAAAGTCTTTGAAATTATTGGAAATATATTAAAATTATTTTTAAATCTTTGGAAATTCCTTGAACTGTTGTCAAATCTTTTTAAATACCTTCAAATCTTTTTAAATCTTTTTAAATACCCAGAAATACATTAAAACTCTTTGAAATCTTTGGAAATTCCTTGAAATATTTTTTAATATTTTTAAATACCTTGAAATCCATTCATTCTTTTAAATCTTTTAAATTCTTTTAAATTCTTTTAAATCTTTCAAAATACCTTGCCATATTTTAAAATATATTGAAATATCTTGAAATATTTTTTAATCTCTTGAAAATTCATTGAATTTTGTTTAATTTATTCAAAATAATTAAAAATATATTCTTCAAATCCCTTGAAAAGTCTTAGAAATTATTGTAAATATCTTCAAATTATTTTTTAATCTTTGGAAATATGTTGAAATGTTTTCAAATATTTTTAAATCTGTTTAAGTACCCTGAAATCCATTAAAATTATTTTAAATCTATGGAAATATCTTGAAATACTTTGAAATATTTTGAAATATATTGAAATATTTTGAAATATCTTGAAATATTTTTAAATCTTTTAAAACACTTTCAAATCCTTAGAAATCCATTAAAAATGCATTGAATTTTTTTTTAATTTATTAAAAATAATTTAAAATATATTCTTCAAATCCCTTGAAGTCTTTGAAATTATTTTTAAATCCTTGAAAATATCTTAAAATTATTTTTCAATCTTTGCAAATACCTTGAACTGTTGTCAAATCTATTTAAATACCTTCAAATCTTTTTAAATATTTTTAAATGCCCAGAAATACATTAAAACTCTTTGAAATCTTTGTAAATATCTTGAAATGTTTTCAAATCCATTAAAATCTATGGAAATATCTTGCAATATTTTGAAATATTTTTTAATCTTTTGAAACACTTTCAAATCCTTAGAAATCTTTGAATTTTTTTTAATCTATTCAAAATAATTTAAAACATATTTGTCAAATCCCTTGAAAAGTCATTGAAATTATTGGAAATATATTGAAATTATTTTTAAATCTTTTAAACCTTAAAATGTTTCCAAATCGTTTGAAATACTTTTAAATGTTTAAAAATATTTTTAAATACCCTGAAATCCATTAAAATCTATGGAAACATCTTGCAATATTTTTAAATATCTTGAAATATTTTTAAATCTTTGGAAATACCTTGCCATATTTTAAAATATCTTGAAATATTTCTAAATCTTTTAAAACACTTTCAAATCGTTAGAAATCTCTTAAAAATTCAATAAATTTTTTTTAATCTATTCAAAATAATTTAAAACATATTTTTCAAATCCTTTGAAAAGTCCTTGCAATAATTGGAAATATCTTGAAATTATTTTTAAATCTGTTAAAATACTTTAAAATATGTTTAAATGCCCTGAAATCCATTAAAATCGATGGAAATATCTTGCAATATTTTAAAATATTTTGAAACATCTTGAAATCATCAGAAATCCCTGAAAAACCACCGAAATTTTGTAACTCCTTTAAAATTCTTTGAAATCTCTTCAAATTATTATTGAAATCCAATTTTCAAATTCCTGGGAACCTTTTAAAATGCGTTAAAATATTTAAGAATCTCTCAAATATTTGTAATTACCCTTAAATCTTAAAAAAAATAATTATTTATTTAGAAGTACCTTGGGAGCTTTAAAAATATCCTAAAATATTTCAAATTCTTTAAAACTTTTTAAATATCTTCTCAAATTCCTTAAAAAACTTTAAAAATACACTAAAATCTTCAAAATCCTTTCGCATAACTTCAAATAATTGAAAAATATATTTTTTTAATCCTAAAATATTTCAAATCCTTTAAAATCTTGTTTTAAAATTACCAATAAAAATATTATCATCACTTACTTCGATTTTATTCGTCTTGTTCGGAGATTTTCCTTTCTTCCCGGTCGATTCAGAATTCGGAATTTGAGGATTCAAGGCCGGCAGATTCGCCGGTTTCGAAATCTCGATTAATTTCAACAACTGCTCCTCTTCCTTGCGCAATTTCACTAAATCCATTTTCAGTTTAGTTGTCTCGCTTTTGTTTAGGATTGTCGTGCTCTTTAACTTTGACATAAAAGCATCCACTGCATCGACATTCGAACCAGCGGCCTCCAAGTCGAGTGCTTTTTGAGATTGCTTTAGACGATTGTCAATATCTGCAATTTGCTTCGCAACTTCCGTATGCTTTTCGGTCTGTAATAAAAGTTAAAAAATTCTAAACGAATTCCATACCTCACTGTCGAAAATTCTCTCAAAAGAGGAGAGGTGGGACTTTAAAAAAAAATTAAAATATGGAAAGAATAGAGGTACAAATTGTTTTAAACAAAATTAATATAGGTACCATAATTTATAATATTTCTACAAAAAATTTCGATCAAAAAGATGAATTTTCAACCCGAAAAGAATAATTATAAACGAGATAGTTGAGTTTTTATGCTGAAATATCGAATATTTTAGAAATAATTCGACTTTTTAACTAAAAAAGATGACTTGAAAAAAAAATCAAGCAAAAAAGACGGATTTTTAACTAAAAGTTGAATTTTTAATTAAAACCGATAAATTTTCGACCAAAATTGAAACATATTTTCAACAAAAAAAAAATAATGTTTACCAAAAAAGTACATTTTAAAAATAAAAAAAAGGAGCTGTTTGAAAAATAGTTGAATTTTCAACCAAAAAGATGAATTTTTAACATAAAAATTATTTAAACAAAAAAAATCAACAAAAAATCAAAATAAAAAATTTTACCCTTTACATTTAAAACTGAAAAATTTAAAAATTTGTTTAATTAAAACAGATAAATTTTCAACCAAAATTGAAACATATTTTCAACAAAATAGTTCATTTTCACCAAAAAATAGGAATTTTCACCAAAGATGAATTTTTAACCTAAAAGTTATTTTAAAAAAATAATAATAAATAATTAACAAAAGAGTGGAGTTTTTATGCTAAACAATCGAATTTTTTATTAAAATATTCGACTTTTTAACTAAAAAATATTTTGTTAAAAAAACGTAATTTTAAACCATATAATTGTAATAGGAAGCAAAAAAGACGAATTTTTAATTAAAAGTTAAATTTTTAACGCCAAGAAAGCAAACAAAATTCAATCAAGTTTTTAAATTTTCAAGCAAAAAAAAATTTACCGCAAGAGTTGAATTTTTAATTAAAACAAATAAATTTTCAATCAAAATTGAAACATATTTTCAACAAAATAGTTAATTTTCACAAAAAAGTACATTTTAAAAATCAAGAAAGAAAAAAGTCAAGAAAGAAAAAAACGTCAATCAAGTTTTTAAATTTTCAAGAAAACAAAACAAATTTACCCCAAGAATTGAATTTTTAATTAAATAAAATAAATTTTCAATCAAAATTGAAACATATTTTTACCAAGAAAATACATTTTAAAAATAAAAAAAGGAACTTTTTGCAAAATAGTTGAATTTTCAACCAAAAAGATGAATTTTCAACCTAAAAATTATTTAAACAAAAAAAATTAACAAAATAGTTGAGTTTTTATGCTAAAATATCGAATAATTGATCAAATATTCGACTTTTTAACCAAAAAAAAAATTAAAAAAGAAAACATAATTTTTAACGTCAATAAAGAAAAAACGTCAATCAAGTTTTTAAATTTTCAAGAAAAAAACAAATAATTGTTTTTATATTGCAACACTTGATTATTAATTATTAACGTACTAAAAATATTTTCTAATTTATTGATAAAATTTTTAATGAATTATTTAATTAATATTATGAATAATTTATGTTGCCAATAATTCAGTGAACAAAATACTTCGACCTTTAAAAACAATTCTGCTGACTTCAGACTGTCTAAAAAAAATTTTTATAACAACTGCAATACATTTTTTTATGAATATTAATTGAAAAGGTTGGAAAATAATTCAGATAAAAATATGTACCTTTCCAACAACAGATCTATAATTTATTAATTATTATTAATTTATTAAAATTTATTTAAATTTTAAATAAATAATTATATAATATACTTATTATTATTATTGTATTCATTATTTAATGTATATATTAGTAAATAAATTTAATAAAAACTCACGAGTGAAGTGTAAGTTTCAGCTTTTGAGTTCAATTTTCCAGCCTGTCTCATTCTTTGCTCCCTTTTCTTCTCGACTGTTCCAGTACGATCCAGGAAATTATCTTCATCCGAATCGTAAAAATCGTCATCCTCCCAATTTCGAGCTTTCCGTTTTCTGCCCTCTGGAAATCCACAAAAAAAAATTGTCACTTAATCACTCCTGAAAAAAGCGCGCAAAAAAGAGTGTATTTTTCACGAAAACTGGGAAATATAAACAATTTATTTTTAACATTTCGAAAAGAAAAAATATATTTTTTACAAAAAATTGTAGTTGTAGATTCTTAATAATGTTTATTGATTCCTTAATCATTTCTACAATTAAAGAATTTTTTCATTTTCGCACTGGACTTCTATTTAAAAAAAAATAAAAACAAACTATGGAAAAATTCATTTCCTACTTTTAAATAATAAAACTTTTAAAATTGTAAAAAAATTCGTTGAAACAAAATTTATTTTATTCCCTTAAGTTATCTATAAATTCTTTTAAAATCGTAAAAATCCATTAAAATAAGAAGAAATCATTTGCCTTTCTTTGGATACAAATTAAATTAAAATTATTAATTCAATTTATATAAAAAAAATCCCTTTAAAATAAATTGCACGCGCGCAAATGACGCCTCGTTACTGAATTTTCATTTGCTACTATTAAAAACGTAAATTATTTAAAAATCCATAACTGCATTCTTTTAATATTAAGAATTCTAAAATTTTTTTAACGAATTCTTTTGAAATTCTTTGGAATTTTTTTAAATATCATAGAATTTTTAATATCCTACGAATCTTTTTTATGCTCAAATAAAATGCAAGCGCGCGTTCTCGTTCCTGGATTTTTATTTTGTAATATTAAAAACATAAACTATTTGATTTTTGAATCCATATTATTAAATTTTTAAATATAAAGAGTTACACAAATTTTTGAAAACAGTTAAATAAATAAGAAAATTATTAATACTAGTTTGTAAGATACATTTTAAAAAAACTTTTTGCAAATCTTGAAAAAAGGTATTTAAAAAAAATGATTTTCAACCAAATAGTTCAATTTTTAACAAAAGTGATGAATTTTCAAATAAAATAGAAAAAACTTCAACAGGAATAGTTCAAGTTTAATTCCAAAAATATTAATTTTCAACTAAAATTTATGAATATTTAACTGGAACACATGAATTTTCTACCAAAAAGATGAATTTTTAAACAAGAAGATTAATTAAAAAATAAAAATATTAAATTTTTTACCGAAAAATACCATTTTTCAACAATTTATTAATGAATTTTGAACGGAAATGTGGAATTTTTAATTGAAGAAGACAAATTTTCAACCAATTAGCTGAATTTTGAACTGAAAAGAAATTAATATTGCAACCGAAAATGGAATAGTAACACATTTAGTTTAAAAAAGACTAACTTTTTACAAAAAAAAAAGTTCAATTTTCAACAAAAGAGTTTAATATTCAATAGAATAAGTTAAAAGTTCAACCAAGAATAAAATTCTTTTTTAACGAAATAGTTAAATTTGCAACAAAAAGTGTGAATTTTACACCAAAATATTAATTAAATACAAAATAGTTGAGTTTGGAACTAAAATAATACATTTTAAATTAAATTAATTAATTGTCAACCAAAAATTATACGCATTTTCAACAAAATAAGCTAAATTTTCAATGAGAAAAATATGAATTAAAAAAATCAATTTTTAAGATAAAAAAACTAACTTTGTAAAAAAGTTTAATTTTCAACAAAAGAGTTCAATAATCAATAAAATAAGTTAAAATTTCAAGCAAAAAAACAAAATTTTCAACCAAAATTTTCAATTAAAAAAATTAACTTTAAAAAAAAGTATGGATTGTCAATAAAAAGAATAATTTATTAAAAAATAGTTGCATTTTCGACTAAAATGATGAATTTTCAATTTAAAAAATTAATTTTCAACCAAAAATTACATTATTTTATAACGAAATAGTTAAATTTTCAAGAGAAAGTGCGATTTTTCAACAAAAATATTAATTTAATACAAAATAGTTCAATTTTCCAACAAAAGTAATCAATTTTCAATTCAAAAAATTAATTTTCAACCAAGAATTGAACTCACTTTCAACGAAATTATTAAATTTTCAACAAAATAAGATAAATTTTCAATAAAATATATGAATTTTCAAGATAAAAAAACTAACTTTTTACAAAAATGTTCAATTTTCGATAAGAGCTCAATATTCAATAAAATTAGTTAAAATTCCAACCAAAAAGACCAAATTTACAAACAAAATTTTTAATTAAAAAAAATTAACTTTAAAACAAAATTATGAATTTTCAATAAAAATAATAATTCATTCAAAAATAGTTGAATTTTCGACTAAAATGATGAATTTTAAATTCAAAAAATTAATTCTCAAGCAAGAATTGAACGCATTTTCAACGAAATAATTAAATTTTCAAGAAAAAGTGCATTTTTTCAACAAAAATATTAATTTAATACAAAATAGTTAAATTTTCAAACTAAAGTGATGAATTTTCAGTTCAAAAAATTAATTTTCAACCAAGAATTGAACGTATTTTCAACGAAATTATTAAATTTTCAACAAAATAAGCTAAATTTTCAATAAAAAATATGAATTTTCAAGATAAAAAACTAACTTTTTACAATAATGTTCAATTTTCAACAAGAGCTCAATATTCAATAAAATTAGTTAAAATTTCAACCAAAAATTTCAATTAAAAAAATTAACTTTAAAAAAAGTATGAATTTTCAATTCAGAAAATAATTTAATACAAAATAGTTGAATTTTCCACTAAAATGATGAATTTTCAAAGTAAAAAATTAATTTTCAATCCAAAATTAAATTCTTTTTTCACGAAATAATTAAAGTGTCAACAAAAAGTGTTAATTTTCAACAAAAATATTAATTTCATATAAAATAGTTAAATTTTCAAACTAAAGTGATGAATTTTCAATTCAAAAAATTAATTTTCAACCAAGAATTGAACACTTTTTCAACGAAATAATTAAATTTCCTGAACGAAAAGTGCTAATTTTTAACAAAAATATTAATTTAATACAAAATAGTTGAATTTTGAACTAAAATAATACATTTTCAATGAAAGAAATTAATTTTCAACCGAAAATTAAACGCATTTTCAACAAAATAAGCTAAATTTTCAATAGCAAAATATAAAATATAAATTCGCAGGATTTTCTAGAAGTTTTGGGACAAATACAATTAATTTTAAAAGTTCTTTAGAAAATTTTAAAATTTTAAAGCTTTTCAAGAATGCCTAATAATAATATAATTTTGAAAATTTTTAAAGTTCATTGATTGATTTTTTTATTCAGAGTATTATAAATGTTAAGGTGGATTTATATTTTTGGAACTTAATCTACATTTTTGAACTCTATAATTTATGAATGATAAAAATTCTGAATTTTTCAGTTTATCTGTAAATTATTGTTGAGCATTTGAATTAAAAAATTAGCAATAGAAAAAATTTAAACTTCAATTTAAAAAGTTTAAAATTCAAAGCTAAATTTTCATTAAAAAATATGAATTTAAAAAAAAAATCAATTTTCAAGATAAAAATCTAACTTTTTACAAAAAAGTTCAATTTTCAACAAGAGTTCAATATTTAATAAAATTAGTTAAAATTTCAACCAAAAAGACCAAATTTGCAATCAAGAATGGAATACTTTCATTTTGAATTTAAAAAATTAGCTTTCAACAAAAAATATGAATTTTCAATAAAAATAATAATTCAATACAAAATAGTAAAATTTCCAACTAAAGTGATAAATTTTCAATTCAAAAAATTAATTTTCAACTAAGAATTGAGCGCATTTTCAACAAAATAATTAAATTTTCAAGAAAAAGTGCGAATTTTCAACCAAAAAAATCAATTTTCCAGGTAAAAAAAAGAACTTTCGACAAAAAAGTTCAATTTTCGATCAGAAAAGATAAATTTTTAACAAAAGAGTTCAATATTCAATTAAATAGTTAAAATTTCAACCAAAAAGATGATTATTTAACCATGAAAATTGACCTTTTTCCAGAAAATACGAATTTTCAACAAAATACAAGATTTTTTAAAATTTACAGTTAAAAAAAATTACTTAAAAAAAAAAAACTAACTCTCAAAAAATAGTTAAATTTTCAAAAAAAGTGACGAATTTTCGAATAAAATGGTAACTATTTAATCAAGAAGATTAATTTCTACCAAACAAATACGAATTTTCATTTAAAAAATGCCATTTTTTAACCAAAAATTAAGTACTCAAATTTTTAGACAAAAAATGAATGTTCAACCAAAGAGATGAATTTTTGAGTAAAATTATCGAATATTCTACTGGAATAATAGTTGCATTTTCAATTTAAAAAAAAATATTTTCAACTAGAAAACATCCAAATAAAAAATCAGTTTTTAATCAAACATCTCATTTTTCAACCAAAGAAATTAATTTTTAATTAAAAAGATGAACCTTCAACCAAAAAAAAAATGTATTTTCAACAAAAGCGTTTAATTTTAATCAACTAATTTTATTTCCAACCTAATAAGCGAGTTTTCAATTCGAACTATAAATATTTAACTGGAAATACTTGCAATTTTTAACTAAAAAGAAAAAATTTTAAACAAGAAGATGAACTTTCAAAGAGAAAGATAACAAAGTACGTAATTTTTCAACGAAATAGTTGAGTTATAATTATATATGATTAAAAAAAAATTAATGTTTACCCAAACAGATAAATTTTCAACTGCAACTATCAAATTTTCAATTCGAAAAAGTTCAATTTTCAAATAGAAAAATTACTTTCACGAAAAAAAAATATATTTAACTGGAACAATTGAATTTTCAACCAAAAAAAAGTGAATTTTTAGACAACAAAATTAATTTTCAAATAAAAAGATTAATTTCTATGAAAAAATTTAATTTCTCAACAAAATAGATGAATTTTTAACGAAATAGTTGAATTTTTAATTAAAGAAGACACATTTTCATCAACACACATAGTTGAATGTTGGAATAAAAAATAATCATTTTTATCCGACAATGGAATAGTAAAATTTTTAGTTAAAAACTTTAAAAGAAAATTATAATTTTACACCAAAAAAAAAGTTATTTTTTAACAAAATGCGTAAATTTTGAACGAAATAGTTTATAGAAAAAATGGTATATTTAAATTTTCAGTTTAAAGAAATTAATTTTCAACCAAACTGATGAATTTTAAAACAACAAAATTAAATTCCTACCAAAAAATACAACATAAAAGAAAAGCATGAAGTTTTTAACGAAATCGTGGAATTTTGAATTAATTTGTAACAAAACTCATGAATTTTCAATAAAAATTATGAATCTTCAACTGGAATAGTTAAATAAAATATATCAATTTTTAACGAAAAACTGAGCAATTAAATTTTGAGCCAAAAAATGAATGTTTAACCAGAAATATGAATTGTTTAATAAAATTAGCAAACATTTAACTGGAATAATAGTTACATTTCCAGTAAAAAAAAATTAATTTTCAACCAGAAAATGTCCAAAGAAAAAACCAATTTTTAATCAAGCAGCTCATTTTTCAATCACAGAAATTAATTTTTAATTTTAAAACGATGAACTTTCGACAAAAAAATATAATTTTCAACAAAAGGGTTTAACTTTGAATCAACTAATTTTATTTCCAACCTAAAAGGTGAATAATAAACTAAAATGATAAATTATTTAACTGGAATACTTGAATTTTTAACCGAAAAGAAAAATTTGTAAACAAGATTTCAAAGAAAAAGATTATTTTTTACCAAAAATAAAATGAATTTTTTACAAAAATGTCTGAATTTTAAACGAAAAAGTTGAAGAGAAAAAAGGAATATCTAAATTTTCAGTTTAAAAAAATTAATTTTCAACCCAACTGATAAATTTTCAACTAAAATTATAAATATTTAACTGTAATACTTAAAAATTCAAACAACATGCTTAAATTTTAAACAATATTAATTTCTTACCAAAAAATACAATTAAAAAAAAAAAACAAATGCATTTTTTTACAAAACAGTTGAATTTTCAATTAAAGGAGACACATTTTTAAACAAATAGTTGAATTTTGACCTAAAAAAAGCAATTTTTAGTCGATAAAATTAATTTTTTAAGTCAAAAAAATTAATATTCAACCAAAAAGAGAACAAATTTACAATAAAATAGTTCAATTTTCAACAACAACAAAAATTGTATTCAAAGAAAAATTTTTTTTCAATAAAATAGCTAATTTTTCAACCCAAGAAATGAACTTTTAATTAAAATTGTTAATCTTAAAGAAAAAGTAATAATTTCCAACAAAAAATTCAACTTTTAATCAAGTACATTCAATTCCACCCTAAAGGATGAATTTTCAAGAAAAAAAAGATAAATATTTAACTGAAATACTTTAATTTTTAACCGGCAATAATAATTTTTCGACCAGAATATTATGTTTAAAAAAAAGAAAGATAATTTTTAATATTCGAGTGGAATAAGTTAAGTTTTCAGTTAAAATAATTAACATTCTACAAAACAAAACCAACTTTAAAAAAAGAATTATATTTTCAAAAACACAGTGATTAAATTTAAACTAAAATTATAAATCTTTGATTATAATAGTTAAATTTAAAACCAGAAAGATAAATTTTAAACTCAGATGATGAAAAAATGTGAATTTTCAACAAAAAAATAATTTTGAATAATTAAAAAGTTGAGATAATTAAAAAAAAAAATAGTTTAAATTTTAACCAATTAATTTTATTTCCAACCTACAAAATAAATTTTCAACCGATTTAATCAAAGGAAAAAATTCCCTGTCATTTTCCGATTTTTTTCTGGTTCAAAAATATTTTTTACGGTCCATGATATTTAAAAAATCAAACACTAAATCTAAAAATTGTTCCTTTCGAAGTAATAAAAATTGAACTGAAAATGAAAGTACTGAATAATTTTTAACGTTTAAATCCGGGAGTTCTAAAATTTTTCAAGTCTTACATTACAAGTCAATTTAAAAAATTATTATTTATATAAACAGTTGATTAACTAAAAATGTTTGTTATAAAAATCTTCGATTTTAAACGCTTCTAATTTTTAATTGTTTAAATATTTAAAATTGAATTTTTAAATTATTTAAAAAAAAATGTACGCTTAAAAATTTTCAATAGAAAAAATTCCCGGTCTCATTAACAAAAATTACCACAAAGATAAAGTTTCAACCAAGAACATTTATTTTTTTATTTTTTTTATTTATTTTACCAAAAAAGTGAATTTTCAACTAAAAAATCATTTTTAATAATTAAAATTAATCTAATTAAAAAAAAAGAGTTTAAATTTTAACTAAGTCCTTTTATTTCGAACCAAAAAGATGAATTTTCAAACCGACAAGAAGTATTTTTAGACAAGACAATTAACTTTCAAATAAAAATATAATTATCTATAAAAAAATCTATTTTTTCACAAAATCCGCGTATTTCAAACAATATAGTTGAATTTTCTATTGAAAAATATTAATTTTCATTCAAATTGATGAATTTCGAACTATAAAATATCAAATTTCAATTCAAAATAGAACACTTGAATTTTCCGTGGAAATTAATTTCCAATTAAACTGACGAATTAATTAAAAATAAAGTAAATAAATTATCAAAGAAATAGTTAAATTTTTAAGTAAAAAATATCAATTTTGATCCAAGTAGCTGAAATATATTTTTTTAAATATACATCTTATAAAAAAGTTTTTTTATGTGAAAAAAAGCATCATTCAAGACGGCATTCTTTAAAATAATTTAAAATGTTTTAAATCCCTAAAATCTTTGTAAATCCCTAAAAAAATTGAAATCCCTTTCAATACCATGAAACCTTTAATATATTTTTAAAATTCCTTTAAAAATCTGAATTTTTTTTTAAATCCTCGAATATCTCATACATAAAATTAATTTTTCAAAATTGAAATAAAAATTAAAAACTCACCGTGAACAGCTTGTCTCAAGAGACCATGTCTGTCCAAAATTCTGCAAGCTTCTAAAGCACACTGAACAACTGCTTCTTTCTTCTTTCCTTTAACAGTCGCCTCTGCTCTTATTGTCCGTCCAACATAATCTTCAATTGGCAAACTAAAACCAGTCAGATTACAAAAAATAGAATCATAAAAAATTGTAGACCTAAAATTTATATTTACAACATAATTAGTTGAATTTTCAAACAAAAAGTTATTTTTTTAAACAAAATAAATTAATTTTCAACCGGGAAAGATGTGTTCTCAACAAAAATATTAAATTGATAGCAAATGGTTGAATTTTGAACTAAAATAATACATTTTCAATTAAAGAAATTAATTGTAAATAAAAAAAATTAAACGCATTTTCAACAAAATGAGCTAAATTTTCAATAAAAAATATGAATTTTCAAAAAAGTCAATTTTCAAGATCAAAAAGTTTAATTTTCAACAAAAGAGTTCAATAATCAATAAAGTTAGTTAAAATTTCAACCAAAAAGACAAAATTTGCAACCAATAATGGAATACTTTCATTTTGAATTAAAAAAATTAGCTTTCAACAAAAAGTATGAATTTTCAATTGAAAAAAATAATTTAATACGAAATAGTTGAATTTTCAACCAAAAATTAAATTTTTTTTAACGAAATAGTTAAATTTTCAAGAAAAAGTGCAAATTGTCAACAAAAATATTAATTTCATACAAAATACTTCCATTTTCCAACTAAAGTCACGAATTTCCAATTCAAAAAATTAATTTTCAACTAAGAATTTAACGCATTTTCAACGAAATAATTAAATTTCGTGAACAAAAAGTGTTAATTTTCAACAAAAATATTAATTTAATACAAAATAGTTGAATCTTGAATTAAAATAATACATCTTCAATTAAAGAAATTAATTATCAACCAAAAATTATACGCATTTTGAACAAAATACACTAAATTTTCAATAAAAAAATATGAATTTTCAAAAAAAGTCAATTTTCAAGATAAAAAAACTAACTTTTTACAAAAAAGTTTCATTTTCAACAAGAGTTTAATATTTAACAAAATTAGTTAAAATTTCAAGCAAGAAGACAAAATTTTCAATAAAAATTTTTAATTCAAAAAATTAACTTTCAACCAAAAGTATGAATTTTCAATCCAAAAAATAATAATTTAATACAAAAAAGTTAATTTTTCGACTAAGATGACGAATTTTCAATTTAAAAAAATTAATTTTCAATCAAAAATTAAATTATTTTTTAACGAAATAGTTAAATTTTCCAGAAAGAGTCCGAATTTTCAACAAAAATATTAATTTCATAAAAAATAGTTCAACTTTCCAATTAAAGTGATGAATTTTCAATTCAAAAAATTGATTTTCAACAAAGAATTTAACCCATTTTCAACGAAATAATTAAGCTTTCAACATAAAGTGCTAATTTTCAACAAAAATATTAATTTCATACAAAATAGTTGAATTTTCGACTAAAATAATACATTTTCAATTTAAAAAATTAATGCTCAGCCAAAAATTAAACTCATTTTCCATAAAATAAGATGAATTTTCAATAAAAAATATGAATTTTCCAAAAAAAGTTGATTTTCAAGATAAAAATCTCACTTTTCCAAAAAATATCAATTTTCAACAAGAGTTCAATATTCAACAACATTAGTTAAAATTTAAACCAAAAAGACCAAAAGTTCAGCCAAAATTTTCAATTTAAAAAATTAACTTTCAACAAAAAGTATGAATTTTCAATTAAAAAAATATTCATTTCATACAAAATAGTAGAACTTTCGACAAAAATGATGAATTTAAAATTTTTTAAAATTAATTTTCAACGAAGCAGTTAAATTTTCAACAAAAGGTGCGAAATAGAAAAAACTTCAAAAGAAAAAGTTAAATTTTAAACCAAAAATATTAATTTTCAACTAAAATTTATGAATATTTAACTAAAACACATGAATTTTCCACCAAAAAGATGAATTTCTAAACAAGAAGATTAATTTTAAAATAAAAATATAAATTTTCTACCGATAAATACAATTTTTCAACAAAATAATGAATTTTCAACTGAAAAGAAATAATAATTTTCAACCAAAAATGGAATAGTAACACTTTTAAGTTTCAAAAATTAATTTTAAACAAAAAATAAGAGTCTTCAACTAAAACAATGAATGTTTCACTGAAATAAATTAATTTAAAAAAAAATAAAATTAATTTTTACTAGAAAAGATGAAAATTGACCTTTTTTCCATAAAAAAAGAATTTATAACAAAATACATGATTTTTAAAAACAAATTGTGGAATTTTCAACTAAACAGATAATTTTTTTAACAAATACTTGAATTTTCAATTAAAAACAACACAAAATTCTCGACCAAAAATCGAATAGTTTGATTTACAATATAAAAAATTAATTTTCAACCAAAAATTAAATTCTTTTTTTAACGAAATAGTTCAATTTTCATGTAAAAGTGCAAATTTTCAACAAAAATATTAATTTCGTACAAAATAGTTAAATTTGCCAACTAAAGTGATGAATTTGCAATTCAAAAAATTAAATTTTAACCAAAAACTAAACGCATTTTCAATAAAGTATTGAATTTTTTAACTAAAAATATAAATTTTCAAAAACAAAAATTCTATTTTCAAGGTAAAAAACGAACTTTTGACCAAACATTTCGATTTTGGATCAGAAAAGATCAATTTTAACAAACGGATAAATTTCAACCAAAAAGATTATTCTTTAACCATTCAAATTTGACTTTTTATCAGAAAATACGAATTTTTCAACAAAATAAACTAATTTTTTAACAAATTCTTGAATTTATAATTAAAAAAAAATTTTTTTTACCAAAAATGTAATAATTTGATCTTCGATTTAAAAAATTAATTTTGAACCTAAAATTGAATTTATTTTCAACGAAATGGTTAAATTTTCAACAAAAATATTAATTTAATACAAAATAGTTGAATTCTTCACTAAAAAGATGAATTTTCAATTAAAAAAATTTAACGCATTTTTAACAAAAGAGTTAAATTTCCAATCAAAAAATATTAATTAAAAAAAAAGTCCATTTTCAAGATGAACAAAACCGTTCAATTTTCAACCGGAAAAGATGAGTTCCCAACAAAAATATTTATTTAATACCAAATAGTTGAATATTCAACTAAAATGATGAATTTTCCATTTAAAAAATTAATTTTCAACTAAAAATTACATCCGTTTTCGAGAAAATAGTTCAATTTTCAACAAAAAGTGTGAATTTTTAACAAAAATATTGATTTAATACCAAATAGTTGAATCTTCCATTAAAATGATGAATTTTTAACTAAAAAAAATAATTTTTAACCAAAAATTAAATTTATTTTCAACAAAATAGGTTAATCTTTAAAAAAATTCCGAAGTTTCAATAAAAACATTAATTTCATACAAAATCGTTAAATTTTCCACTAAAATAATATATTTTCAATTAAAAAAATTAATTTTCAACCAAAAATTAAATGTTTTTCAACAAAAGAGTTCAATATTCAATAAAATTAGTTAAAATTTCAAACAAAAATACCAAATTTTTAACCAATAATGGAATACTTTCATTTTGAATTTAAAAAATTAACTTTCAACAAAAAGCATGAAGTTTCAATAAAAAAAATAAATAATATAATTTTTCCAAAGTAGTTGACCAGTTTAATTTTCAACCAATCAGATGTATTTTGAACCAAAAAGAATGAATTTTCAATAAATCGATGATTTTTTTACCAAACAGTTGAATTTTCAATTCAAAAAATATAAATTTTCAAACAAAATGAAATAGTTTAATTTTAAGTTTAAATAATTAATTTTCCACAAAAAATTAAAAGCATTTTAAACAACACCGTTCAATATTCAACCGGAAAAAATAAATTTCTAAGAAAATAGTTCAATATTCAATCAAATAATTGAAATTTCAACCAAAAAGATGGATTTTTCAACCCTGGAAATTAATTTTTTGCCAGAAAGAGAAATTTTCAACAAAATACACGATATTCAATTTAAAAAATTAATTTTCAACCCAAAATTAAACGTATTTTCAACACAAAATAGTTAAAATTTCAACCAGAAAACTGATTTTCACCAAATTGTTCATTTTTTACAACGCAGGAATTAGTTGCTAATCAAAATAAAAAATTTTCAAAAAAGAAAAGTTAATTTTCAATTAAATAGTTGTATTTTCTACAAAAGAAGTCGAATTTTTAACACAAATAGACGAAATTTCATCAAACCCGGCGAATTTTCAACCAAAAAAAAAAAAAATGACGTATACATTTATTTTTTGCAATATAGAAACTAATTGAATTTGAAACAAAATAGTTCAATTTCTAACTAAAAAAAAGGTACATTTTCAACCAAAAAAAGTTGAAATCACTTTCATAAATTGGCTTAAATTATTCAAAAGAGATGAAAATATTTCCAGATTTTTTATTTGGCTTTGTATTGTATAATTTATGATAAATAAAAACTTACTCAACCCAACACATGAATCGTCCTATTCCTTTTTCATCGGCTTGATATTGCAATTCTTGGCCCTCGCGCTCAAACCAACCGCGCAAAGTTTTTTTCGGATCGTCCAAAAAGAGCTCCTCATTATTCGTCTGGGCGTAAGGATTTTCTGTCAGATCTGTTTCTTCGTCAGCATCCTCACCCATTCCCCAATCGACTCCCTCATTCTCCTCTTTCTCGAGTCGCAATTTTTCCGCCAATTCTTCATCTCTGCGACGCTCCATCTCCAGTTTCGTTCGCTCTTCTAATTCTAATCTTCGTTTCTCCTAGAAATTGTTGAAGAAAATCTTTCAGGAACGCTTTACTGTGCTCCGGAGACTTTCAAAACTAGTTTGAAATATTCCAGAACGTTTTTCATTTGCTTCAAGATCAGGCTTTTATTTATTTATTTTTAAATAAAATGTCCAAGCAGTCGCAGGGTGGCCGTTATAATTGAAGAAAAAATTCCGGGTCATTTCCCGGTTTTTTCTCGGTCCGCAAAACTTTTTTCCCGGTCAATACAATTTTAAAAATCGAACTCTATTCTAAACATTTTTCCATTTAAAGTAATAAGCAATAAACAACAAATTAAAGCACTCAAAGTGGAACGCTTAAATTTTAAACTTTTAAAATTAAAGTTTAAAAGTTTTTCAATTCAAAAAGGGCGAACTGAAAAATGCCGAAAAAATAAAATTCCCGACAATGTAAAATTTCCGAATTCAGGGTGACCGTTTTAATCGAAGAAAAATATTCCGGGTCATTTCCCGGTTTTTTCTCGGTCCGCAAAACTTTTTTCTCGGTCAATACAATTTGAAAACCCGAACTCTATTCTAAACATTTTTCCATTTAAAGTAGTACAAAATAAACAAAAAATTAAAACATTCAAAGTGGAAAAATTATAATATTTTATTGAAAATTTATACTTTTTGTTGAAAATTATTTATTTAAATTCAAAATGAAAGTATTACATTATTGGTGGAAATCTTTGTCTTTTTGGTTGATATTTTAACTTATTTTATTGAATATTGAACTCTTTTGTTGAAAATTGAACTTTTTTATAAAAAGTTAGTTTTTTTTATCTTGAAAATTGACGTGGTTTGAAAATTCATATTTTTTATTGAAAGTTAAATTTTTATATTGAAAATTTTTGTTTAAAATTTGGTCTTTTTAGTTTAAATTTTAACTAATT
>JAWWLR010000158.1:6338312-6359636 GCA_035041075.1 Acraspis erinacei | reverse complement strand
GTTAAAAATTAATTTTTTTTTTTTTGAAAAATTGACTTTGATGGTTAAAAAAATATTTTTTTGGGTTCAATTTTAACATTTTGATTGAATATTAAACTCCTTTTTTAAAAATGCTTTTAATTTTGGGTTGAAAATTAATTTTTGAAATTTAAAATATTCCAATTTTTGTTAAAAACTAATCTTTTTTAATTGAAAATTCAACTTTTTGGTTTAAAAATTATGTTTTTATTTGAAAATTTATCCTTTTTAATTAAAAATTCAAATTTTTGGTTAAAAATTTATGTAATTTTTTTAAAAATCGTATTTTTGTGGAAAAATTGACTTTCATGGTTAAAAAAATAATATTTTTTTGGGTGCAATTTTAACTGTTTGATTGAATATTAAACTCTTTTTTTGAAAATGCTTTTAATTTTGGGTTGAAAATTAATTTTTGAAATTCAAAACAAAACTAATCCATTTTTTGTTGTAGAAAATTTATATTTTTTTATTGAAAATTCAACTTTTTGGTTTGAAAATTATAATTTTAGTTGAAAATTCAACTGGCTGGTCCAAAATTGATGTATTTTGTTGAAAATGTTTTTAATTTTTGGATGAAAATTGATCTTTTTAATTAAAATTTCAACTTTTTGATTTAAAAATTATCTTTTTAAATGAAAATTAAACTGATAGGTCAAAAATTCACGCTTTTTCTTAGAAAAAT
Source organism: Acraspis erinacei (assembly GCA_035041075.1). Taxonomy (NCBI): domain Eukaryota; kingdom Metazoa; phylum Arthropoda; class Insecta; order Hymenoptera; family Cynipidae; genus Acraspis; species Acraspis erinacei. The sequence goes on along the minus strand of JAWWLR010000158.1, from coordinate 6,358,936 downwards.
GTATTTTTGAACAAATTAATTTACATGGTTTAAAAAATATGTTTTTGGTCGAAACTTTAACTATTTGATTGAATATTAAACTCTTTTGTTGAAAATGTTTGTAATTTTTTGTTGAAAATTCGTTTGTTTTTTCTTAAATTCCACTTTCTTTTATTTCAAATTAAAAAATCTCCCACTTGAAAATTCAAACAGTTTTAAACATTTTTCAAATCAAAATGTTGATTTGAACTATACATTTTCTCAAACAATTTTAAGAATATCATTTTAAAAAAACCGTAAAAAATGAAAAACACTGATTCTAATTTATTTTCTCTATTGCACAATTATTTTCCCACACAAATCTCAAATCAAAAGTTATTAAATAAAAAGAATAATAAATACCTTCAACTCCGTAACCGTCAATTCGGATTCTTCCTCCTCTTCTTCAGGTGGAGTCTGCATAATGAACTTCCTCTGACTATTTCCAAATTTCACCATATGCCCGCCCCTAATTCTCACATATATATTCGGCCTGATGCGATTCCCATTCCAAAAAGTGCCGTGAGTGCTTCCCAAATCATACACGTACAAACCCTTTTCATTCTTCTCGTCCGGCTCACTTCGATACTGAAAAACTGCGTGATATCTAGAAATCGTTGGATGAGCGAGAGAAATATCACAAACTGGCAGCCGCCCAACGACATAAAAACTCTTTTTGCTTAAATCTATCACTTCTAAAATCAAACCGGACTTCAAAATCTCCGCCTTGTACTCCTTGTCCGGTTTTCCACTCCACGCCGGCTCTCTATACGGCAAGGGAACTTCCGGCTTTGCCTGTTTTTGTTTCTCGATCTTTAACTGCTTCTCCTTTTCTGCCTCGATCTTGTCCTTTTCCTTCTGAATCTCCTTTTCCTTCTCTATCTGAATTTGTTTAGATTTTTCTAGTCTTATTTCCCGCTCCAAATTATCCGTTTCCTCGGAGTTTTCGGGACTCGGGGGAGCTTCGTCGGATTTTTCTAAAAACCATTCCGCAGGGACTATACTGTGGCAAGGATCGGTGGGAGATTCGACTCTGGAGGATCTGGATCTTCCCTTTCGATGGCCCATGAGAGAATCCGGAACCTTGAAAGTGTGTTGAGACGATTCCACATCCGGAGATTCGATTGATTTTTCGAAAAGTCCATCATCCTTCGAGGTGATGGAATCAATTTCACTACTTTCGGAGACTTCTGAATCGGAATTGGAATTGTCGTTTGAAGAAATACTTTGAGGTACACTAAATTCTCGAGATTCACGCACTGAAATTTCGGAGTTTGACTCTTTCGGTGCACTTTCCACTTTTCCGATAGAATCTGACTTTTCGATGTCTTCCATTTTATCCATTTTGAGTATTTCGGGGTCTCGAGGAATAAATATCACTGTTAAATGCTCGTTTTTACATTATTTTCAGTCAAGAAAGATTTTTTTATTATCTTGACATAACCTTCAACGAGAAGCGGTATCAGTTTTATCTGATTATTTTGCTAAACATCCACTTATTTCACACACTTATCTAATTATAGAGATAGTCAGAGTTCCCGAACACACACGACATTATGGAATGTATTAATTTCGTGTTCATTTATTACTGTGCGACGTTTACTGGCATAAATAAACACTTTTTTTTCGCTAAACATAACCTATCCAGAAACTGTCAAGAAAAACATTTGGAGGTTAGAGCGCATATGCGGGAGAAAGAGGGATGCCAACCTAGGAATATGAATTCGAATTTTGACGCTTCTTTTTTCCCGCGGAAAGTTATACATCACTTAATTGCCATTTTGGTCATTTTTTGCTTCCAAAAGTCCATGAGAATAGAATATTTTTGTTGGATTTAGTTATTGTATCTATTTTTAAGCTAAATATACTACACTGGATGCTAATTTATTGAATCAATCAAAAGATCACACGAATCAAGTTGTGACGTAACTGGACAAGATGTCTGCACGCCGAAACTATACTGCGCATGCGTTGCATCGGAAGTCTTCATTGTAGAAAATTCTTCTTTTTGAAAAAATCATCTTTTTGTTTGAAAATTAAATTTACTTTTGTTGATGATTGAACTATTTTGGTGAAAATTCGTTTTTTTGTGATTATCAAAATTAATTAAATGAAAATTTAAATATTTCATTATTTATTATAAAATTCTTCTTGTTTAAAAAATCATCTATTTCGGATAAAATTTGATTTTTTAAACAAAAAATTTCAATATAATCTGCTAAAATTTTTCAGTTAAAAATGTATTTTTATTTTTAGTTAAAAATTCACCATTTTGGTAAAAAATTCTTCTTCATAAATTCATCTTTTTTTTTTGAAAATTAATTTTGTGTTTGTTGATAGTTCAAGTCTTTTGGTGAAAATTAGTTGTTTTTGTAATTGCTTAAAATTATTTAAATGAAAATATTCCTTTATTGGTTGAAAATATAATTGTTTACTTTATAAATAATCCATTTGGATATAAAAATATTTTTTGAAACTAAAAATATCGAAATAATATGCTAAAATATTCAGCTAAAAAATGTATTTTTCATTTTTAAGAGGAAATTCATTTTTTTGGGAGAAAATTATTATTCTGATTTGAAAATTAACATTTTTTTGATAATCTAGTTTTCTTTTTTTTTATAATTCAACTAGTTTGGTTAAAAATAATTTGTTTTTTCCCCTCTTGAAAATTAATTAAATGAAAATTTAAACATTCCATTATTGATCGAATACCTACCTTTTTTATTTAACAAAGAATCGATTATCTTGAAAATTTATATTTTTCAGTTAAAAATTCATCTGTTTCTGGTAGAAAATTCTTTTTCTTGTTTGAAAAAGAATATATTTTGGATGAAAATTAATTTTTGAAGGTGTGAGTTTAAATAAAATATGCTAAAATTTTCAGTTAAATAAGGTATTTTTTATTTTTGGTTCAAAATTAATCTTTTTGTTAGAAAGTTATTTTTCTTCAAAAATTAATCTTTTGGTTTGAAAATCAATTTTTTTATGTTGATAATTCAACTATTTTGTTAAAAATTAGTTATTATTTTATTCATGTATTTTATTAATAACTCGTCTCTTTTCGTGGAAAAATAAACTTTTGGATTAAAAATTCGCTTTTTTTAAATTTATTTATTGTGTTGAAAATTTAACTACTTTGGTAATTTTTTGTTCTTTTGATTGAAAATTAATTTTTTTAACTGAAACCTTAACTATATACCAAAATATTGAATTAATAAATGTTTTCTTAGTCGGAAACTCGTCTTTTTGGTAGAAAAATTATTCTTTTTCTTTAAAAATTCAACCTTTCGCTTAATAATTAATTTTTTCCTTTTGAAAATTCAACTATTTTGTTTGAACTGCTTTCTTTTTATTCAAAAGGATTAAAAATGGTTGAAAATTTACCGATTTTGTAAAAATTATGCAATTTTTCAAATGAAAATTACACTAATCCTTTTTTTGGTTAAAATGTATCTTCTTTTAAATCGAAAACTCAACTTTTTGGTTAAAAATCCATGTATTTTGTTGAAAATTCTTCTTTTATTTTTTAAATTGATTTTTCCAACTATACGATTTTTGTTGTAAAATTTAACTGTTTTTTTAAACATTCGTTTTTTTGCTGTTTTGTTGAAAACTCAAATTTTTATCTGGAAATTTCAGTTTTCAATTTTTTTATTGGACATTCGTTTTTTTACTTGAAAATTCATTTCCATAGTTGAACCTTTAACAATTTTGCTGAAAATGCCTTTTTTTTTGTTACATACAAATTTTCCCTTTTTAGTTGAAAACTGAACTATGTGGTTGAAAATTCATCGTTGTTGGTAGATAATTATTCTTCTTGTATAAAAATTCATATATTTTGGTCATCATGAAACATCCTTTTTTCCAAGTTATTAAAAAAAATAAGATTTTGTTCCATGCAGACCCATGCAATTAGTATTATTGTTTGACCCTCATCGTGCGGACATCTTGGATTTCCCCCTCCCAACAAGTAATAGATAATTGGCTGCACTGTCACCTTTGCAAAAGAGCGTCAAATTCAAAACCTTTAAATTTTAAACAATTTTTGCGAAAGATAGATTAAAATATCAAACTAAAAATGGTTGCAAAATCACTTTCATATTTCAGGCATCACACTTTTACTCCTATTTCCCTTTTGTCTCGTTCTTTCCAAGAAATTTTTTTTGTAATATTCGGTAATATTATAAACTGTTCGGAAATTTTATTATTTCTGAATTTTATAATACGAGAATATTGTTAATCGGAAATTTTCCAAATCGGGAATTATATTATTCGGAAATTCTATTATTCGTAAATTTTATTATTCGAAAATTTTATTATTCATGAATTTTATTATTCGCAAATTTTATTATTCTGGAATTTTATTATTAGGCAATATATAAATTCGGGAATTTTGTTATTCTAGAATTTTTATTATTCTGGAATATTATTATACCAGCGTTTTCCATATTGGGAATTTTATTATTCGGGAATTTTCCAATTTGGGAATCTTATTATCCGCAAATTATATTATTCGTGAATTTTAATATTCGTGAATTTTCTAATTCGGAAATTTTTTTATTCCGGACTTTTTCAATTCGGGAATCTTATTATTCTCTAATTTTATTTTTCGCGAATTTAATTATTGTGGAAGCTTCTACTTCGAAAATATTATTATTTGGGAATTTTATTATTCGGGAATTGTATTATTCGAGAATTGTATTATTCGAGAATTTTCCAATTCAGGAATTTTATTATTCGGGAATATTCTAATACGGGGATTTTATTATTCGAGAATTTCAATAGACGAGAATTTTATTATTCGTGAATTTTATTTTTCCGGAATTGTATTATGAGGGAATTTTTTAATTTGGGAATTTTATTATCCGGAATTTTATTATTCTGGAAATTTATTATTCGGGAAGTTTATGATTCAGGAATTTTCCTATTTCGGGAATTTTTTTTATTCTGGAATTGTATCATTCGGCAATTTTCCAATTCGTGAATTTTATGTTTGGGGAATTGTATTTTCAGAGAATTTATTAATTTGGGAATTTTATTATTCGGAAATTTTATTATTCGGGAATTTTGTTATTTGTGAATTTTCCAATTCAGGAATTTTATTATTCTCTTGTTTTATTATTCTGGAATTTTATTATTCTCTAGTTTGATTATTCTGGAATTTATTATTCGGCAGTATTCTAATACGGGGATTTTATTATTCAAGAATTTAATTATACGAGAATTTTCTTTTTCGAGAATTTTATTATTCGTTAATTTTATTTTGCCGGAATTCTATTATCAAGGAATTTTTAATTTGGGAATTTTATTATCCGGAAATTTTATTATTTGTGAATTTTCCGATTAGGGAATTTTATTAATCTGGACTTTTATTATCCGGGAATTTTATTATTCTGACAGTTTATTATTCGGGAATTTTCCATCTCGGGAATTTTATTATTCTGGAAGCTTATGATTCGGGAATTTTCCATTTCGAGAATTTTTCTATTCTGTAATTTTATTATTTGGGAATTATGATATTTGGGAATTGTAGTATCCGGAAATTTTAGTATTCAAAAACTTTAGTATTCGTGAATTTTCTAATTCAGAAATTTTTCAATTCGGGGATTATATTATTCGGTAAATTTGTAATTCAAGAATTTTATTACTCGTGAATTTACAAATTCGTTAATATTATAAACTGTTTGGGAATTTTAGTATTCGAAAATTTTCCAATTCAGTAATATTATTATTATTATTATTTGGGAATTTTATTATTCGGGAATTTCCCTATGTGGGAATTTTATTACTCGAGAATTTTATTATACAAGAATTTTATTATTCGTGAATTTTAATATTCCAGAATTTTCTAATTCGGGAATTTCATTATTCTGGAATTTTCAAATTAGAGAATTTTTTAATTTTTTAATCTTCTTATTCCGGAATTTTTTAATTGGGAAATTTTATTATCTGAGAATCATTCAATTCGGAAATGTTCTTATTCGGGAACTTTGTAATTCAAGAATTTTATTACTCGTGAATTTTCAAATTCAGTAATTTTATTATTTGGGTATTTTATTGTTGGGGAATTTTATTATTCAAGAATTTTATTATACGAGAATTTTATCATTCCAGAATTTTCCATTTCGGGAATTTTATCCTTTTGGAATTTTCTAAGTTTGTAATTTTATTTTTCAGACTTTTATTATTGTGGAATTTCATTATTCGGGAATTTTCTTAATCGGGAAAGTTATTATTCGAGAATTCGATTATTCGAGAATTTTACAATTCGGGAATTTTACGTGATCGAAAATTTTATTTTTCGGGGGTTTTCATTCGTTTCTTTTCTTCTAGAGAAAATTCACTTTTGGACTAAAAGATCGCATTTTGCTGGACTTCCCTCTCAATATGTTTGGTTTATTTTTTTTAATTAAACTTTTCCTTACGTAAGTTCTTCCAATACCTCCCTTACAAGAAATAATAACAAGGGGAAAAATAGAAAAAATACAATATTTAATAATAATAATAATAATAATAATAATAACTTAACACGGACTTAGTCCGTGGCTATGATGTATAACCGGGTTCACCCGAGTAAAAGTTCGAAATAAAAAAATAATAATAATAATAATTACGCCTTCGAAACTGAAAGTAAAAAAAACTTTAGGAAGTTGAACTGGTATCACTAGTTAATTTAATTAAACACTAATAATGTTTATATACTTGATGCGAAAGGTAGAAATAATTCCAAATCCCCAGTCATCTGTATATTTATAATTACGATATAATAACATTACATTATTAATTAGCAATTAGGAATATTCATAATGTTTACAGAAGCACTTTTGAGTTGCATAGGCCTAGAGCGAAATGATTTTTTTTTTATTATTATACATTAAAATTTGAGGCATAACAACTTTTTCCTAGCACTTAACATAAAACGATATATGCATATATTAATAAAAAGTCTAGTGAATACAAGTGGTAGTACGAAGAGTAATTGGTATACAATATTTTCGTCCTACAGGAAATACTTGAGAACTCCCCGATTCTTTCCAAAATTCCACTGTCCCATGTCGTTTTTGAATGGTGTCCCGTACTTCACCTTTGGGCGGGGTACATCGTAGTGGCGTTGCACAACGCCTAAACGAGTAGTGGCATTGTATACCGCCTAAATGAGTAATTGCGCTGTACACCGCCCAAATGAGTAATTGCGCTGTACACCGCCCAAATGAGTAATTGCGCTGTACACCGCCTAAACGAGTAATTACGCTGTTCATCTCCTAAACGATTTGTGGCGCGGTACACCGCCTAAAATCGATATGGAGCAGTGAACAATGGAGGCGTCGAACTCGAAAGTACACAGAATATCAATAAGAAAAGGAAACCATTAAGAAGAAAAGGAAAAATTGAATAATAAATCTCAACAGTAATAATTATTTAGCTACTTCATTTCGCATTCTTTATTATTACTAATTTTCTTTAATTACAGAAACGTGTCTCTTAGATTCTAAACCCTATCGATCCGTATCTGGTGTAATCTGGTGCTTCAAAAAAAGTAGTACCTTTAGCTTTTATCTTCATTCCAGTAAATTTTTTAATTATTCGTCATAACGACCAGTAGCAAAACTGTCTTTATATAATTTAATATTGCTATTTAACGAACAGCTAAGAAATTAAAAGTCACTCAATCAACTAATTCAGTGAGTTATAGTCTAATCTAAGGGGAATCCCCTACAGTGGATAATGCAACCCACAGTGGATAATTATTAATTAAAAGCACAAATCAAATTAAAATAATTAATTTTTATTTTATTTTTAATTCATTATAGTGTCCTAACTATTAAGTAGGTTTAATTAATTATTTTACAGTATTATTTTGAATTCAAGATTATCCACTGTAGGAAGGTTCCCCCTATTTTTATTCCTCCTTGTTCATTTTTTCGCATCCTATATATTTCAGTTGTAATACTATGATTTCTATAATTTCTTTTTGTTTTTAATAGTGTAATATGTACTGAGTTATGTTACATTGACAATTCGTAATTTATTATATATACACGTACAATAATATACGTATGAGTACGTATATTTATGTACATCTAGAGATGGACAATAGCTTTTTTTCTGCTTTTAAATTCAGTTAATTATTCCATTGAGAATATTTTTGGAAATAAATGGTTCTTTGATCAATATTTCAAATTTAGAGTTTTTTTTATTTAAAATTTAAATCGTAAAATATTCAAATAGGGGAAACTTCCCAACAGTGGATAATCATTAATTAAAAATACTAATATTATGTGAAATAATTTATTTAATTTAATTAATAGTTAAGACACTATATGTACTCATACAATAAAATTAAAATTATTTTTTTTTATTTTTGATTTTAACTAATAATTATCCACTGTAGGACAGTTTCCCCTGAACATTAGTTTCTAAACCAGAAATAAAGCATAAAAATTCGTATGAAAATAAATTAGTTAATAATTTAATATAGTTAATCCTTTATCTTTTGGATTTAAAATAAATTGGAATTTTTTCTTTGAAACAATCATAATGGTAATAAAAAAAAAGTTATATATCTGATTGTTTATAAAATTTAAAAAAAATCGGTTTTTATTTTAAAGAAAAATTGCAGAATTTTGGTATCCCTGAGATAGAAACATCTTTTTGGGAAAAATTATAGTTTATTATGTACCAAGGGCGACAAGCAGGGGTTTTTTGACGAGTAGTGAAAAAATACACAAGTCGTAAAAAATTGCCTTCCCTCAGTCGATACAATATTTTTTTTTAACAAATGCGTGATTTCAGACGTTTTTCGTAACACAGGCATAATATTTACCTTCATAAAGGAATTTTGAAATTTCAAAATTTAAATATTTTTGAAAATTGACGAACTTTCAAATTTTACGAAAATTCAGAGTATCCAAAAATGTCCGAAATTTCTAAAAATTATAAAAAATTCATTAAAAAAATTTTAAACTTCATGGAATTTAGAAAATGTAAGAAGTTTTAGAATTTTTTTCGAAATTTACGGAAATTAAGAGTATCAAACATGCCAACATTTCTGAAATAAAATTTTGAAATTAGAAGTAACCAATACTTTCAAAAAGTTATGAAATATGAAAAATGATGAAATTTGGAAAATTTACGATAATTTCGAGAATCCAAAAAACGTCCAAAATTTCTGGAAATTGTGAAAATATTCAAAATTCGGAAATTTTTTTAAATTCATGAAGTTTTGGAATATTTTAAAACTTCATAAAATTTCAAAAATTCACAAAATGAAAAAAATAGTTCATGCAAAAATGATTGGAAATTATGAGAATTTGGAATGTTTTGAAAATTCACGAGATTTTAGAATATTTCGAAACTTCATGAAATGGTCAAATATTCTCAAATCTAAAATATATATGATATATAAGAACCTTATGAAGTTTAAAAAATTTGGAAAATGTTGGAACTTCCTGAAATTTCAAATATTTCGAAAATTCGTAAAGTTTTGAATATTTAAAAAATTCATAAAATTTTGAATATTTTAAAAATTCATAAAATTTTGAATATTTAAAAAATGCATAAAATTTTGAATATTTTAAAAATTCATAAAATTTTGAATATTTTTAAAATTTATGAAATTATCAAAATCTATGAAATTCGAAATATGTAGAAAATTTTAAAAATAATGAAATTTTGAAAATTGAAGGAATTTTAACTATTTTAAAAATTCATGGAATTTAAAACATTTCCAAAATTAAATTTTTTTTGCATGTTTCGAAAATTCCGAAAATTTTGAAATTTCGTAAAACTTTTAAAATGTTTGAAACTTGCTGAAATTTAGAATATTTAAGAAATTCATAAAATTTTGAATATTTCCAAAATGCATCAAATTTTGAATATTTAAAAAATGCATACAATTTTGAGTATTTCCAAATATCATAAATTTTTAAATATTTAAAAAATGCATAAAATTTAGAATATTTCAAAAATGCATTAAATTTTAAATATTTCAAAAGTTCGTAAAATTTTAAATAATTCGAAAATTTATGAAGTTTAAATTTCTTGATAAAATTGGGAAAATTGGTGAAATTTTTAATATTAATGAAATGTTGTAAATACCAAAAATACAGGCAATTTCATTTTTTAAAATAAAAAATGCATGAAATTTTGAAATTGGAAGTTACCCAAAAATTTCCAAAAATTAAAAAAATTGATAAAATATGAAAGTTGATGAAAACTGGAAAGTTTACCAAAATTTAGAGTATTTCACAATTTTCGGAAGTTTAAAAAATGTATTGAAACAGAAATAAAAACTTTATGAAATTTGGAAAATATATGAAATTTTGGAAATTTAGAGTATCAAAAAATGTCCAATAGGTCCGTAAAATGTCAATAATTTATTTTAATTTACGGTTGGTCAAATATATCAATCAATATATTTACGCAATCAACTTGCTTGACAATTATCATAATTCACCTCTGATGTAACTTTTTACTCCCTAGGAAGCAAAAAGTACTTTGCACTCCATAGGGGCCAAAAAGTACTTTTCATCCTCTAGTGGACAAAAAAGTATATTTCACTCCCTAGATAGCAAAAAGTACTTTTCACTTCCTTTTGAGTAAACAGTGGTGCTTTAGCCCCTCTTCATCTGTACTAAATTGGGCCGAAATCATCCATGTGTTATTAAAAATAATTTAAAGTCCAAAATAAAAATGGGAAAAAGTTGTATTGTTTCCTTTTCGCTGCGGATTTTTACGCTTCGATAGACGATTGTTATTTTTTCAGCCTGACTCATTAAAATTTTAGATGAGACTGCGGAGTCCATGTTCTAAATTCATGGAACCAACCAAAGCAGCTGAAGCTGTTTGTGGAGCGCCAGGAGCAGCTGCAGCTGGAGCTGGTCCCGGTGGGGGCGGTGGAGGCGGGTACTGATACATGGGCGGTTGGGCAACTGGTGGTGTATCCGGCATAAACTTGGCTGTGAATCAAAATTAAAAAAAACATTTCATTAATAAATTAGGATTTTATGGAAATTAATTTTGGGAGAGATTGCAAAATTGTTTGTGTTTATTGGTTTTGTCATATTTTGGAAACAAAAATAAATTAGGAATCATTTTATTTTAGCAGAGCGTAGCCTAAAATACAAATTTTAAAATTTGAAAAATCCTGGGTTCCTACTCTCTTCGAGTTTTTTTTAATTTAAAAATATTTCAAGGGATTTTAGAGAATTTGAAACTTCCCTGTTCCATACTCCCCCTCTCCACTCCTGGTTCCGCTCGCCACACTTTCCTCTTCGCTTCTTAACCCTTTCCTAACCTCTTCCTTCCCTACTTCCCCTTATCCTAATTTTATTAGCAGGCACTCCCTTTCCCTCACGTGCCTTACTCAGCCATCACTTCCCACCCCTCATCCCCCACTCTCCACACTTCCCAACCTTTCTTCTACTTTCCCTCACTTCCACTCACGCTCCATACTTCATATTCCCAATCTCACCTCACTTCTCCTACTTGCCATCACTCACATCCCTCATTTCCCTTACTACCTCTTCTTAATTTCCTGTAAACTTATTTTCCCTTAATTTCCTAATTCCTCTTTAATAATTTGGAACCACCCGACCTTTCCCTTACGAACTTTGCATCTTTTCCCCTGCCCACAATTCCCAACCCCTACTCACCAGAAGTACCTTAATAACTCTTCCATAAATTCTACTTACTACTCTCCCTCACTTCTAAAATTTGTACCCACTTTCCCTCACTTCCACCCAAAATCCCTGCTTGTAATTTCATTTCCTAATTTCCCTTTCACTCCCCTAACCTCATTTCCCATACTCTTCCTGCTCTATATTTCTCTACTTCTCATCCCCTATTTTCTCTTACTATACCTAATTTCTCTCTCTTCATTTCAAGACACTTACCCTCCCTCCATTTCTCCTTACTTCCTCTTCTACCACTCACCTTATTTCCCTAAATTTCGCCCCACTTCATCTTCCCTCACTTCCTTAACTTCTTCCTCTTATAGTACCTCTTTTCTTCACTTCCGCAGCTAGCACTCCCTTCTATTACGACCATTGCGTCTCTTTCCCTGCCCTCACTTTCCATTCCTTACTCAACTGAAGTACCTTACTAACTCTCTCATAAATTCTCCTCACTACTCTCCCTAACTTCTAAAAATTTCATCCACTTTTCCACGCTTTCACCTAAGGTCTATACTTACTTTTTTTACTCTCCCCTCCCTTTTTTGCTCCTCATTTCCCATATTTTCCCCTTACTGGTCGTCTTTGTATTTTTTCTTACTCACCTTAACTTCCCACCCTCATTTTCTCTTCCTTTTCCTACTTTCCCGTTTCTCAATTCTCCTCAACACCCGCCATCTTTTTCAAAAATTTCTCCTACTTTCCCTTACTTCCTCTCACTTCCTCTACTTTCATTCCCTAGTTTTCCTTCACTTCCCTGACCTGATTTTCCATACTCTTCCTTCTCTATTTTTCTCTACTTCTTCTCCCCTATTTGTCGCTACTTTCTCTTTTATCATTTCGACCCACTTCCCCTTCTTCCAATCCCCTCATTTTCCTTCCCTCTCTTCTCATTTTTTCCATTTCTCCCCTCATTTCCCTAAATTTCGTATTTATTTGTATTTTGTAAAATGTAAAAATGTTTTTTATTTTTCATACTCTTTTGCAAACATACTATCACCAGATAGTTTTTTCTATTTAATAATTTTTAATGAGCAGAATTCCTGGAAAGAAAACCAAGAATCCAACGACCAATTTGGGAGAACCACCATAAAATGTTTCTAGTGCAATTTGAAAAAAGATGACCATTTTTTCTTAAAAAAGAAAAGAAAAAATTTTCTTTTTTTGGACAAAAATAAAAAAGAGGAAAGAAAAATGAAAAGGCAACCAATCAAATCCCCTTCCTTCTTTTTTTTATTTCTTTCATCTTTTCTGTTTTTATTATTATTATTTTTTATTTTCGGGTGTCCGGAAGAGGCATCGTGATTTTGTTACTTTTCTTGCCTGCTCAGGAATTTTTTATTTATTTTTATATCTTTTTTCTTTTTTGCCTTTATAAGGATGTTGTATGTGTGCCGAAATATTGGTGATTATTTTTACAAATGTTTTTTAATGGGGTTTGATAATAATATAAATAAAAAAGGCGAAAGAAATAAAAAAGAGAAGGAAGGGGATTTGGTTGGTTGCCTTCTCCATTTTCTTTTCCCTTTTTTATTTTTGTCCAAAAAAAGAAATCTTTTTTTCTTTTCAGGAAAAAATTGTTACCTTTTTCCAAATTTCAATAGGATCATTTTATGGTGATTTCCCAAATTTCGTCGTTGGATTCTTGGTTTTATTTTCAGGAATTCTTAACTTTAATTTGAATATTGGACGTTAAATAGCATTAGAATTTGATTTTAATCTCATTTAAATTTCTTCAATTTTAATTAATTATTGTGAGTAGAAATTGTACTTTAATTTTTTCATAAAGTACTCTGGTAGACAAACTTACAAATACCCATGGGAAAAAAAAATTTTTAAATTAGCTTTAAATCTTTTTACAATTTTTTCGTTTTTTATCGACCAGGGTTGTTCTGATGAAAAAATTATACAAAAAATGCATTATAAAGAAATCTACAATTTTTATTCAAACTTTTTAGCAGTATAAGCAATAATTTTGAAGTAAATCAAGAAAAACTGGTTTTTTTTGCCAAATTTTACACAATTGCTTTTTAGATCAAATGGAAAAGAATAGGACCTTAGGATTTTTTTATTTTCCATAATTTCTATTTTACGCTACGCCCTGCAATGTAATCAAAAATAATGTTTTAAAAAAAATAGTATTAAACAAAATTCTTGAAAGGTAGTATATCTAAATTAATACAATCACATTATTACAGGACTACAGTTTATACAAGGAAAGCACAATATATAAATAACTAATTTTTAAGAACATTTAACACAGGAATTTAACAAAACAAATGAAAAAATGTTTATTTACAAAGGAAAGCGCCACAGAAAAAGACACAATTATTTAAAACATTGAGTAATATCTTCTGAGAACATTAAAGAAATGGGGGAAAGTAGATGTTTAAAATTAATTGTCATGTCACATTGGATTCAGTCTGAATTTATTTATATAAAAAAAAACACGTTGTGCTTTGTATTTTTTATTATACACATATAGTATAATAATTATAAATTTTTTTGCGCAAAAATTCTCTTTAAAGGCAAACTTCATGTATGCGTATGCTGTTTCGAGTTATCATTTTTTTTAGTGAATTCTCGTGTGATGTTATGTGTCTGTCGAGAACATTTAATGTAGTTCCAGAGTGACTGTAGGGAATTTATTTATTTTTTATTTTGTGTTAGATTCGTAAATTCTAACAAAAATAGCGCAGCGCAATGGGGAGAAACTTTTATTTTTCTTGAATTCAAATTTCGAAAGTACGAAACGAAAAATTCGACTACTTCATTCCATACTGCTCCACGTTGCGTTTAGGCGGTGTACAGCTCTCCAATCGAGTTTGGTCGATGTACACCGCCCAGACAAGTAGTAGTGCTGTACACCGCCTAGCCGAGTAGTGGTACACCGCCTAATCGATTAGTGGCCCGGTATACCGCCTAAATGATTAGTGGAGCGGTGCACCGCCTAAATGAGTAGGGACGTGGTACACCGCCCAGAAGTTTAATGGCGCGGTACACCGCCTAAATATTTGGTGGAGCGGTATACAATGGAGGCGTCGAATTAAAAAAGAAGAAAATATCAATTGCAAAATATTAATAAAAATAAGAAACACATTTTAAATTTAAAAAATGAGTATTTTTATTGATATTTATAAAGATTTTATAAATAGAAATTAAACCTATATTGAAAATTATTATAGAAAAGTACATTAATAGTTTTTCCAATTTAATTTTTCATAATGTGAAAAAAGTTTCTTCTTTATAGGCTTTAATGAAAATGGATTGATAATTAGACAAAAAAAAATTACGAGTTTAAATAATACAAATAATATGAAAAGTAGATGAGGATTTTAGAAGATTGAAAAGAAAACGTGCAGGAAAATTAGAAGACATGCTCATTCAGTATTTTAAATGATACTCTTACCTCCATATATTTTGATTGTTATTATGACATGAGTGGAAAATTCCTATTTTCTTATCCAATAAGGCTTTACTCTTTTCTTCGATTTCATTTTCACGGCAAATTTTTCAAATTTTTAGCACGTTGCTACAGTTGTTTTACAATAAAATATTGTTCGAATAAAATAATTTAAATAAAGAATTTAAAGAAAAAGGAAAAACGCCGCTTACGGTTTGAAATTTTCTCCTCTTGTTTAAAATATTTGAATGCCAAAAATTTCTAAATTTACGCAATTTAAAATAATATTATTGTAAAAAATTATTGCAGTTTATGAAAGAAAATAATAAAATTGACATTTTGCAGTAAATTTATATTTTTATGTTTAAATTTTGGTAATTGTTCTGAATTTCGTAGTAAATGGTTTGAAACAATTTATATTTATATAAATAACATTTAATAAAAAAAATAAAAAACTTCGATTATTTTTGTTTAAAAAAAATTAGAAACTTTTTTGTACGAAATTTATAAAATTAAGTGCAGAGGGATTACAATTTCGTAGAAGATCCAAAATGTTGACAGAAATCGGTTAATTAACAGTTTTTTTTTTCAAAAAGCAAATATTTTATAGTAATTTTTCCAATTGGAAAAGGGTTAGGTTATGACAGAACTTTCCCCTTCCTTTTTCTAGCTCGAGAAATTTCCATTTAAAATTAAAAAAAATGGTTTTAAACATTTAGAATTTATTGATGAAACAAAACTTATTTAATGTATTATAATTTTAATGTTAATTATAGCAATTTTTAATAATTGCCGTTATAATATTTCAAATTAATCAACCGTTAAATATTAAAATTAATCAACAATTAGTGACATTCATGCAAATAATTAAAATCTATTAATAGTGAACATTAATTAAATCTTCGATCCATTCAAATTTCTTTCAATAAAATTAATTTCTGATTAAACATATTTTTTGTGCGTTCTGAATTATAATTTTTAAATACACAGTAAAAGTTTCCATTATTATTATTATTACTTTTTTAGAAAAAAAACAAATGTTTTTTAAAGAAATTTTTAAAAGTGAGTATAAAGTTATTATAATTCCATGAAATTTCGTTTGATAATTTTTTAAGCTGGAAAAGGGATACGATGTGAAAGAACTACCCCTCCCCTTTTCCATCTCGAGAAATTGCCATTTTAATTTTGTATTAATTTTATAAATGTTTATAATTTATTTATGAATTACGTTTTGTTTGATATATTATAATTTTAATATTATTTATAGCAAATCTAAATATTTGCTGGTCTAATATTTGAAGCTTTCAACTGTAAAATCTTAAAATTGTTTAACAACTAGCGACATTTAGTCAAATAATTTAAATCTTTTAACATTAAACATTTAAAAAATCTTTAATCGATTCATATTTTTTTCAAAATAATACATTTCTTCTTATATTGTTTGTTTAATTATTTTGTAATTGAATAAAATAAAATTGTATAAAATTTAAGAAATTAAGTATAAAGTAATTATAATTCCGTAGGAAAACAGAAGCTAAAATAAGAAATTAGTGAAAAGCATTCAAATAGTTTAAATCTATTAATATCTCATATTAATTAAATCTTTGATTGAAACATAAAAATTTTCGTAAAAAATTTATAAAAGTGAGTACAAAAATTTATTAGAATTTAGTAAAAAACCCAAAAATTTGACTAAAAAAATTGTTATTTAATTTTTGTTATAATAACACATTTTTGTCATTTTTATTAGTTGGAAAAGGCGTAAATTTTGACAAAACTTCCCTTTCATTATTGCAGCTCAACAAATTAGCATAAAAATTTATAATTTATCAATGAAACAAAATTTATTTAAAATATTACAATTTTGATGTTGATTATATTAATTTTTAATTATCACTATTTTAATATTTTTAATTAATCAACCGTTCAATATAAAAATTAATCAAGGATTAGTAAAATTCATTCAAATAATAAATTTGTATTAATTTTTTAAATTAATGAAATCTTTTATCAATTTACATTCTAAAATTTAATTTTAAAAATGTAATAAAAATTTTTTAAATTATTTTGTGTTTTGATTTCAGGAAAATATGTTTTTGTCAACAATTGATAAAAGTAAGTATAAAGTGATTAGAATTCCCGTGTAAAACCAAAACTTTGATAAAAATCTGTTATTAAAAATTTGTTATTAAACAACAAATTTTTTATTATTTTTGTATTTTTGTCCAAAAAAAAAGGTTTTTTTGTATGTTTTCGAGCTGGAAAAGGGGTAGGGTGTGACAAAACTTCATCCTTCCTTTTTCCAACTCGAAAAGTTGCCATTTGAAATAAAAATTTGTTAATCATTTGTGTATTTTTGAAAAAAACAAAAATGTTTTTTGGTAAGTTTTCGAGATGAAAAAGGGGTAAGGTGTGTCAAAACTTCATCCTTCCTTTTCCAACTCGAAAAATTGACATTTGAAATAAAAAAATTTTAATCATTTTTGTATTTTTGAAAAAAACAAAAATGTTTTTTGGTAAGTTTTCGAGCTGGAAAAGGGACAGGGTGTGTCAAAACTTCGTCCTTCCTTTTATCAACTCGAAAAACTTCCATTTTAAATTTAAAAAATGTTAATGAAAATTTATAATTTATTATTTAAAAAAATTTATATAACGTATTATAATTTAATTATTAAACTTTAACATTTTATATAATTTTTTCTTATATTGTTAAAAAATTTTAATACAAAAATTGTATTATTTTTGTGTTTTTGCAAAAAAATACAAATTTTTTTGTCAGAAATTGATAAAATTCAGTATAAAGTGATTATAATTTCGTAAAAAAACACAAAATTTTAACTAAAAAACAGCTGTTAAACAAAATATTATTATTGTTTTTATGCTAACACTTTTTGGTCATTTTTCCTGTTGGAAAACTTTCCCCTTCGATTTTTCAGCTAAAAAAAATTAACGTAAAGAAAATTGTAAACATTTATAATTAACTAATCAAATAATTAAAAACTATTATTATTTAGGAATTAGGATTTAGCATAATCTAAAATTGTTTAATTACTTTGTTATTTTAGGCGAAAACACAAATATTTCTAAACATTTTTTTTATGTATTCGAGCTGGAAAAGGGATCCCTTTTCCAGCTGAAAAAATTAGGATTTTAAATAAAAAAGTTTTATAAAAACTTATAATTTATTATTTAAAAAAAATTTATTTAACGTATTATAATTTAAATATTAAATATTTCTTAACTGTTTTATCGATAACCACTTCATTTAATATATAAAACATTTATTCTTATATTAATTTATTTCTCAAATTTAATTTTTTTTAAATTGTAATAAAAAATGATAATTAAAGCCTTTTATAACATTATGATTAAATTTCGATAATTCCTAATGGTCACATGAACTAAACATGATTCATCAATTTTTTTAAATCGGCTCATCGCCATAGTTTATTTCGTACATTGCGGATAATTCAACTTCAGGTGCTAATTTTACAGCCAATGACAATGACATTTTCCTAATAAACAATAATGATTATTTAAACCGTAATAACCCTCAAAGTATAGAACTCTGCTTATTCGATAAATAATATAGCTCTTATTTTTTTACAATCATCTACATAATGTTCGCGTGGAAGATTTATAATAATTCTTTTCCTGTATATATTCGTAAAAGCGCAGATGTTCTGGTGTCTCTTTGGTTTCTCAATATATTATCATTTCCTAATGTTTTCGTACCCTTGTCTTTTTTTCTTTATTATTATTAACATGTATATATATAACATCGGTAGATAAATTTTAAGCCTTAAAACATATCTAGATATAATTATCTTGTCCTAAACGTTCGATACATACTGTTCGTAAAAGATACAATCGCGACGAAAGTTTTCACACATACAGGAACTTACAATATTTTATTAACAAATAATTTATTCATCCCTGTATGTATTCATTTCTTAAAAAAGCCTCCCTTTTCTCACAAAAATTTGTTAAAGTATTTAAAAACTGAGAAAATTGATTAAATACATAAAGGATAGTATAGAGATTTGATAGATGGCTTTTTTAATGATACAAGTTCCGTCAAAACTGATAAATTTTACGAACATTTGTATACTCTCTTTACAATTTTTTTCTGTCATTTCGTTTTTTCAGGTTCAACTGCTGAAAGAAACCTTTTTATTCGTGATTATAAGTTTCTCTTGAAAGAAGCAAAGAAAAATGGTTTGTAAAACTGTTGTATCAGTTATGATATTTAATAAGATATTGATTTTTTAGAAATTGTTTGCTGTTCTGATATTGATTTAATCAATTTTTGCAAGTCCTGATAAACATTTAATGATAGGAATTGTCATTTATTTTGTCAGATGTATTGTTCGAGAATGGTAGCATGTTGCATTGTAAAAGAATGATTGGAAGAACATCAAATTAATTAGCATGATATTTTAAGCAGAATGCTATTGGATGTAGCCATAAGTTAAACCTTACACAAGTGAATTTGTGATTAAGATTTATTTTCTTATAACTCTAAATGGTAAAATCGACCTAAAGGACAATGCCCGTTATGATAAGTTTCCTTTAGCGTATTATTGAACAGAAAATTAATTGATACAAAAGTTCCAATCCATTTTTCCTTACTCTCAAGTCCAGCAAATATTGTTTAGTCCTATATGATACAACTGTTATATAATTGTTTAAGTTCGTGGATAAGAATGTTATATAAATGCCTATAACAATCTCAACACAAAAAAGTCTCAAGTGGACAGAACTCCTCTTGAGCGAAGACAATTTTTTTCAAGCTTCTCTCAACATAAGAATATTGTTAAAATGCTTCCAACCCTGTCAGAGAAGTACGTAACTTCAATACAAGAAATGAAGAAATGTAATTTTGAACTTTTGTTTAAAAACATTTTCCTTGAGTCTTTGGAAATGTAGAGCACTCGAACATTGAAGAAAGGTCGTTAAGAAGCTTCCGGGGACGTTGGATAAACTTCAAGGTCATTCCAAGCATAAGGGCCAATTTAACAAAATTGATCCTCATCGTTGTGCTGGAAAGATGTTTCTCAAGGAGGAAATTTCATCAAGGAAAAATTGTCTTTCCCAAACCTTTTATTTGCTTTCCTTTCTTTCCAATTTGTGTACACTTAGGATCGATTATTTGAATCAGGGTCTCGATTAGAAAAAACCAATTCTAAAGGATTTGTTTTTGTTAAATCCATATTTTGAACACATCCACTTGATCTTGTACGATTATGGATGCATTGCTTCTTAATTTCCGGGTGATTGAATTTTTTTATCCAATTGCTTCTCATGTATCGTGTCGCTGCCCCCCGTAGTACTCGCTGAAAAGAAGGTATTTCCAGAGATTTTAGATGAAGAATGATCTTCAGTGCAGAATCGTACTGACGTTTTTACAAAAAAAAATATAGATAATTTATAATTATTACTCATGCGTGACCTAAGGGGCCGTGAATAAATTACGTAACTGTTTTGTGGGGGGGGGGGGGGGGGAGTACAAAATTTATTTGTTGTTT
>JAWWLR010000158.1:6322622-6338067 GCA_035041075.1 Acraspis erinacei | reverse complement strand
CCCCCCCCCCCCCAGTAAAAAATTTCTTTGTTGTTTTCATTAATAATCGTTGCCTTATTACTTGAAATTTACCTAATAATATTATTGTCAGTAATATCATTTGATAGTGAATAAAGAGGATTTTTTAATTCGATAGGGGAACTCTTTATTATTTAGAATCAATAAAAACAGGAAAATCTATTTTTTGGTCCTGAGGCTCATTTATTCGTTCCACATCACATATAATAATAGCAAATTCACGAAATAATAAATAAATTGACAAACAAGGGATCATCGAAGAATTTGGTAAGATTCTTTTGTGAAATTTTCACCCCCCTCCCCCCGAACATTGCTAAGATTTTTGAAAATGATATTTATAAGCAATAGAAATTCTAGTAATCGAATAAACTTGGAACCTTAATGAAATTAGTTTTAGAAAATAAAATGTGTTAATAATAATATTTATTTAGTTTTATAAACTTAAAATTTTATCATTTCTTCAGGAGCTAAAATGGTCATCTAAATTATAATAATTAAATCTATAAATTATCCAAATGTTCTTTTTTAAATTTAGTTAACAATTAAACTATTTTCTTGCGAATTTCGTATTTTAAATTAATTTCTTCAACTGAAAATGTAACTATTTGTTTAAATTTTCAATTGTTTTGTAGAAAATTCCTTCTTTTGGCTTTAAGATTAAACAATTTGGAAGAAAATTGATAGTTTTTTTTAGAAAATTTGTTTTTATTTTAACTGAAAATTAATTATTTTTCAAGAGAATTTTTAAATATACTATTTTTGATGTATGTATTTATTTAATTAATGTATTTTTTTAAATTCGTCTTTTTGGTAGAAAAATAATCCCTTTAGTTTAAAATTGAACTATTTGGTTGAAAAAATATTTATTTTCTTAAAAAATCGTTTATTTGGTAGAAACTAGTTGAAAAATGGGGATTTTTTTATTCAATAGGGGGAATGTTCATTATTCAGAATCAATAAAAACCGGACAATCAATTTTTTAGTCCTTAAAAAAACAAAATTTGTTAATAACAATATGTATTTAGTTTTACAAACTTAAAATCGTAGAATTTCTTCACTTTTATAATTTCCTACATTTTTGGTTAAAAATTAATTTTTTTTTGGTTCAAAATTTAATTATTTTGTTGTAAATTCAACAAATTGGTTCAAATTCGTTTTCATTTTTTTATTTAAAAATTTAGCTTTTTTGTAGAAATGTTATTTTTTTAGTCGAAAATACAACTGTCTGGGACGTCCGGCTAAAAATCTGTTTTGGTTGAAAATTAACTTTTTAAATGGAAATTTAACTATGCCATTTCTGGTTTAAATTTTATTTTTGTTAGTAGTATTCCGTTGCAAATTTGTCTTATTTTGTTTAATTTATCAGTTTTTTATTTAAAATTTAAATATTTTTTGGTTGAAATATCAACTATAACATTTTTTTTCGAAAATTCATATATTTAGGATGTCAAATACTACTACATGTTTCAAATATTTTTTCACGTTATGGTTTTGATCAGATAAAATGTATTAAATAATTTGATGCTAATTTTTTTTTAACTTTCAGACCGGCAATCTGAAAGGCCTAGGTTCGGATCCCAGCAAAGTTAAAGAGCAATTTTTTCACAAATTAGAAATAAAAATAAATAATAAAAAATTATTTATTTTAGAGCAGTAAACAAAAAACAATTACCAGAAATTTTTTAAATAAATATTTAAACGATGAACCATTTTCTTTAAGATTTATTTCTTTAATTGAAGTTTTAATTTTAGTTGACAATTTATCTCATAAGTTCAAAATTGAACTACATTTTTGAAAATAATTTTTTTCTTTTGTTCAAAATTAAAGTATTTAACTAAGTATTTAAATACTTGAAAATAAACTTTTTTGTAGAAAATTTATATTTTCAGGTAAAAAACTAAGTTTTGTGTGGAAAATTCGTCTTTTTGACTAAAAATTCAACAATTTGGCAGAAAATGTATCCATTTTGTAGAAAATTAGTTTTTTTTAATGCAAATAATTTAAAATGAATATATAACTTTTCTATTTTTTGTTGAGAATTTGTCTTTTTATTTTGAAAGTTGACTTTTTTGTTTAAAAATTCTACTATTTGATTGAAAAATGTATGTATTTTTCTAACATTGATCTTCTTAATAGAAAATTAATACTTTTAGTTTAAAATTTTACCATTTAGTTGAAAATTTATTTTGTTGAAAATCTGTCGATTTGGTAGAAAGTAAAAGTTTATAAATTAAAAATACTCCTTTTTCAGAGAAAACCCCCGTTTTTTTAATTTAACTGGTTTTTTGTATTACATTAAAAAAATTCAGGTTGAAATATGAACTATAACTTTTTTTTAATTCATTGTAGAAAATTTATCACTTTACTAGAAAATTCCTTTTTTTATCTAAAACCTATTTTTTAATGAAATTTTATTTTTGATTAAAAATTCAATTGTATAGTTGAAAAATTAATTTTTGTTGTTGTTAAAAAATCGTCTTTTTGTAGAAAATGAATCCTTTTAGTTTAAAATGTAACTATTTGGTTAACATCTTGTTATTGTTGTTGAAAATTAGAAAGTTGAATATTCATCTCTCTGGTTAAAAATTTAGCAAATTAGTAGAAAATTGATCGTTTTTCTTTATTAGAAATTTTGTTTACTGGAAATTCATTTTTTAGGTTGTAAAATTCAACTACTTGCTTAAAAGTTGAACTAATTTTTTAAAAATTCGTTGTTTTGATTGAAAATTCTTAACTTTATATGAAAATTTCTCTATTTGAAATTTCAATTGTTTAGTTGAAAATTAACCTTCTTGGCGAAAATTTATGTTTTCAATTTGAAAATTCAATTGCTTAGTAGAAAATTCTTCTCTTTGACTTAAAAATTCAGTAAGTTGTTAATTAACTCCCATTAAAACAAATTCTTTATAATTTATGAATTTTACGTTTGATAGAAAAATTGTATTTTAATGGAACTTAATTTTTCTAAATGAAAACTTAACTATTCCATTTTTGATTATAAATGGAAATTACATTTTCATTAGAAAGAAATTAAACTATTTGGTACAAAATAAACCATTTAGTAGAAAATTAATTTTTTCGTAAATTATAGTTAATTCAAAAAAATGTAAATTTTCTTATTTTTAATCTTGGTTTAAAATCGATCTTTTATAGTTTAAACATTCAAATATGGCCTAAAAATTTAAGTAGTTTTTAAAAAAAATTTTCTCTTTTGATTTAAAATTTAACTAGTTGGTTCAAAATGAATCTTTTTGTTAAAAATGCAACTGTTTTGTAAAAAATTAAATAGTTTTTAAAACTGAAATTTTTTTTTAAATAAAACTTAAATATCACATTCACCGCTACAAATTGATGTTAGCCAGTTTACAAATTCAATTACTTGGTTGAAAATATATGTAATTTGCTGAACATTTTTTATATTTTTGTGTTAGAAAATTTAACTATTTGGTTTAAAATTACCCCTTTTTGTTTAAATCTCGTATTTTCAATTTAAAATTTCAAAATTTTGGACGGCATTTTTTTTATTGACTCAAAAATATTTCTAGGTTAAAAATTAAATTTTTTGTACAAAATTATTATTTGCCTGTTTGGCTTGAAAATTCACCAGTTTGGTAGAAAATTCAACTAACTGGTGGAAAATCAAACCTTTTTTATAAAAAAAAATGTACAAGAAAATTAATGTTTTTTAAAGGAAAATTTAACTATTACATTTTACGTTAAAGTTGATATTTTTTATTGCAACACTGCAATAATTTAATTGCAAATTTATGTAATTTGTTGAACAAATTCTACTTTTTGAAAATATATTTTGGCTGACCTTTTGGATGATCCCTTCATAAATACACGAAAAAAATTATTCCGCAAAAAAAATTTACGTAATTTATTCATGGTCCTTGATCGAGTGATACGAGCGTGTGAGTGTGAATATTTTTTAGAGAGACTAAAAAGGGAAACATTACTACAATGGATAATTAATTAATTATTAATTTATAACAAAAATAAAAGGAAAATAATTCATTTTATTTTTTATTTTAATTTATAAAGACGTATAGAGTCTTAAATATTAATGAAATTAGTTAGTTTACATATAATATTATTTTTAATTAAAAATTATCCACTGTAATGGGGTCTTCCCTATTTTAATACGAACATTTTAATCGAGAAAAACAACTTATTTTTAAAATAAACAAATAAAAAGCAGAAATTTTATTAAAATTAAAATAGTAATACAGAATTTGAAAGTAAAAAATAAATATTTATTTGACTCGATTATAAGAACATTAACTTTGGAAGTAATTTTTTATAAAAATATAAAATATTTTCTCTAAATATATCTGTAAATGCAGGCTCAAATTGCTTGCATGCAATCATCCGTCTAATTAAAATATTAAAATTAACAAAATTCAAAATATACTTACAAGAGTAGTAGGGGGTGACCCCCCACTACTTACGAGATCTAAACGTATTAACTTTGCATAAAAAAGTATCGAATTCGATCAATTGATTTGCAAGCTACAATACATTTCTTAAATGTTAATTGCAAAAGAGCGAAATTCACATTCCATGCGATAAGGCACATTATAAAATATGCAAAATACAAGCAACAATATTAAATTTTCTAGATTTAAATCAGGCCATGCAATTTTTATGTTCACTGAAAAATCAGGCTTGAAGCATGAAGATCGTCCCAGATTACCATTTCTATTAATTCGTTTTTATTATATTATTAATGTGTATTTAAAAATTTTTGTAGACATTTTCTAGAAAGTATGTAGAGGGGAACCTTCCTACAGTGGATAGTACAACAGTGGATAATAATTGTTTACAAAATAATAATAATATTTAAAATAATTATTTTAATTTTATTTTATGAGGATGTATAATTTCTTAACTATTAATTAAATTAAACTAATTATTTTACATATTATTTGTATTTTTAATCAATGATTATCCACTGTAGCATTATCCACTGTAAGGAGGTTTCTCAAATGATGAAATAGAAAGGTTAAAGCTACAAGAAAGAAACATGCAAAATTTAAAAATAGTGAAAATTGTGAAAGGGGTGAATTTTTCTTGTGCTTGTCTCGTAGTATTTCTTAAATAATTATAATTCATTGTACAACTTAAAAAAATAACAATTACTGATTCTTATTTTGCAGTAAAAATACAATAAATTTTTTAGTTGATATGAATTTGTGATGGAAATTTCAAAATTAGAAAGCAGGGATTCAATATACATTGATCAAATTGTTTAAACAATATGTAATATTTTTAAATCATAAAACTTTGAATTATTTTTTGATTTTTTTTAAATAATTCAATTTTGAATATTTACAATTAAAATCTGTTAATTAAAAAAAAAAGTATGAATACAAATTCTTAAATTTGGATGATAATGAATCTAAAAAATAAATATTTAATTGTAAACCTTCCCAATTGAAGAAATTTCTAAATTAAATAAGCAAAATTACAGAATTTTTAATTTTCAACATTAAAAAATATTAACTTTTAAAAGCCATAAAATTCATAATTCTGTGATCGTTGGTGAAATCTTGAAGATTAATAATTGCAATTTTGGAAGAATTTTGAAATCAAAAGTAAATTTTTCAATTCTAAATCTTAAAAATTAAAGAAATTTTAAAAATAAATGACCAAAATCACAGAGTTTTTATTTTTTAATTTCCAAAATTAAAAACTATTAAATTTTCAAAGATTCACAATTTAAATTTCTGCGATTTTGAAGAGTTATAATCTAAAATTCTTCAATTTTGACAAAACGCAATCGAAAATTAATCCATTTTTAAGATTTATACACTTTGAAATTTGTAGTTATTTATAGCATAGAATTAAAAATAGTATACTTTGGAAGATTTAATTTGGCAAACTCTTGAATTTTAACGATTTAGCATTTCTATTTTTTCAATTTTGAAGATTTAAAATTTAAAATTCTTTAATTTTTACGTTTTTCAATTTACAGTTGAAAAATGTTCAATTTGAGAAATTATTAAATAAAAATTTTTGATTTAAAGTAAAGTTTTCAATTAAAAATATTCCACATCGAACAAATTTCTATAGCAAATCAGCAAAATTACATAATCTTGAATGTTTAATTTTCAAAATTAAACAATATTACATTATAAAAGATTTTCAATCCCCAGCTCCACAATTTTGAAGTCACAATAGAAAATTCTTGAATTTTGTAAATATAAAATTTAATTTTAAAAGTATGTACTTTTGAATTTTCTTAATAGTTCAGTTTGGAAGATTTGCAATTTAAAATTCCTTAATTTTAACGATTTGGAATTTATAATTAATTAATTTTGAAGATTTGCAATTAATAACTTGTTAATTTTAAAGATATATAAATAAAACGTATCAAATTTTGATGGATTTGGAAATCAAAAGTAAAGTTTTCAATTCTAAATCTTCCAAATTAAAGAAATTTCTAAAATAAATCAACAAAATTATATCTTTCCTAATTTTTAATTTTCGAAATTAAAAGTTCTTGCATTTAACAAATTAAAAATTAAAAATTCTGCAATTTTAAAGAGACACAATAAAAAATTCTTGGTTAAGTGTCACATGCCCTTAAGGCCATGTGATGTGTGGGTCACGTGGCCAGATTCCTACCTTACCGACACTTTTTTTATTTCCTAACTTATTTGAACACGAAGCACCACATCTAGTTAAAAATTTGGAATAATAAATAAGAAGCACTAAGAAATCTGGGTCTCGTCCTAAATTTGAATAATTATCAAAAAAGTTTCTTTTTGGTAATTAATTTTTTTACTTTGTTCATAATTATTAAAATTTAGGACCAAATCTAGATTTCTAAGAGCTTCTTATTTATTATCCCAAATTTTTAACTCCATGTGGTGCTTTGAGCGAAAATAAGTTAGGAAAATAAAAAAAGTGTCGGCAAGGTAGGAATCTGGTTATGTGACCCACTCGTCACATGGCCTTAAAGACAGGTGACACTTATCCGACTCGTACTTAACCGACATTTTTTGTATCATACCAATTTGACATGAAATGGGATATTGATTTCATTTCGAGTGGAATTGGTATGATTAAAAAAATAATGTCGGTAAAATAGGAATTGGATAAGTGTCACATTCCTTTAGAGTTATCGAAGTTGTGTAACAGTGAGGAGAAATAGGAATAGAAATAAAAATAAAAATAGAAATAGAGAAAGAGTAAAGTTGATAGTATGCAAAAATATAGAATGTAAGCTTACCGTACGTAGAATCAGAGAGAGAAAATATCGAAATAAAGTTTCGAAAATACATTTTGTGTTGTGCGTTGTTAGCGATTTCAGTTGTTAATTCAGTTGTTAATTTAGGTTCATGATATTTTATGCAGGCACAAAATAGGCGATAAAAGTAGTATAGCGACAGGGCTACAGCGGCACTTACCGACCCACGGTAATTATCTTATGTCGGTAACTCAGCATGGAACAGAACCTTCTTCGGTCGGTAAGTGTCGCCACAGCCCTGTCGTTATACTACTCATAAAGCAATGATTTCACTTTTGTTGATGATTCCACAAAGAAACGACTTCTTTAATCATCAAATAAAAAGTGTAAGGCCTTTCACAGTATTTGAGGGCCTTAAAATATTTTTTTTTCCTGGGACCAGCTTCGGAAAACAGGGAACCACGATAGTACAATAGACAGACACATAACAACATTTTTATAAAAAAATTCGCAAACGCATTTAGTTTTTTAAATGCAGAAATCAGCCAAGGGTCCTTTGCGCTGATTTTTAAATAAATTCTGCTTTTGGCAAAGATAAAACCAATTTTGCAGTGTCATTCAACAATCGAGATTTTTAGATCATCTTTTCAAAAATACTATTATAGGTCGAATCCATTTCAAATGAGGCAGGTTCTAAAAAGAAAAAAAAATCAGAAGACTTAAAAAATTATTTAGCCCCTGTAAAGGTAAATTCAGTTTTTTGTTGCGAACTTATATTTTCTAGGTCAAAAATAAACTATTACGGTAGAAACTAAATGATTTGGTGAAAAATTACATTTTTTGTTGATAATTCATATTTTTTCTCCAAATGTAGCTATTTCAATGTCAGTTGCAAATGGATATTTTTTGTTTATAATTCATGTCATTTGTTGAAAATTCATCTTTTCGTTCCAAAATTAATCTTCTTCGTTCAAAATTCAGTACTAAAAATTATTTTAAAAACTCATTACTAAAAACTATTTTAAAAATTATTAAAAATTCGTATTTTTTGGTTGAATTTAACTGTGCATGATTTAAAATTAAAATTGTTTAATTTTTTGTAATTGAAAAATGAGCTACTTGGTTTAAAGTTGAACAACCTTGTGAAAAAATGAATTTCTTTTGTTAAAGATTAATCTTATTAGTTAAAAATTGTACTGTTTGATCCTAAATGAACTTTTTTGTTGCCAATTTATATTTTCACGTTCAACAATCAACAATTTGGTAGAAATCTAAGCTAGTTAGATCAAAATTAATTTTTTTGTAAATAATTAATTTTTTTATAGTAAACTATTTATTTGAAATTTTAACTATCTTGCTAGAATTATTTTATTTCCCAATTAATTTTTTTATCTGAAAATGTAGCTATTCCATTGTTGTTTGAAAATTGCTGTTTTAAATAAAAAATTAATCTCTTTTATTTAAAAATTAATTAATTTAGTTGAAAATTCGTCTTTTAGTCAGAAAATTTATTTCCCTCGATGGAAATTCTAAAGTCAAAATTCAAATAAAAATTTAAGAAATTTTTTTAAATAAAAAAATAAGTGTAGTTTAATTTTCTCTAAAAAAATTTCCTAATTTAAAATGGATTCAATCCAGGAAAACATTTTTTTTCGTATTCTTAAAATGAAAATTTAAAAACAGATTACCTTCTGCTTTCGGTTTTTAGAAAAAGAGAGTATATGCTTATCTTTGCTTATGAAAATTCAATTAATTGTTTATCGTAAATAAATTAGTAATTAGTAATTATAAATTAATAATTAGTATTTAATTAGTAATTAGTAATGAGCAATTAGTGATTAGTAATTCGTAATCAGTAATTAGAAGTGATTATTTTTTCATAAGCAAAGAAAAGATATTGGAAGTAAACGAAGAGTAATTCGTATAGAGTACAGACAGATAGCAACAGTACATTAGCACACCTATACAAACACAAGTATAGTAACATCGATCGAGTTTTATCTAAAAAATGCTTTTTAACAAAATAAAATTTAAAAAAAATCAGGAATATCATTTTAAGTTATTTAACAACCTACAATAAACAATATCGCGTTTGCTACCTGACTCACTCACACAACAAATTTGTTCCACCAATCAGCACGCCTACATGAAGTTCGCTAAACGAAAATAGAAACACAGAAAGTTACACTTTATAAATAATTGATTCGCATCATTATTATTATATTTTATTCCAAAGGAAGCACCTTCCTTTTGACATAGAAAAATAAATAATACAATAGCAGTTTATCTTCGCTTTAAGGCTCTTAAAATGACTAGGCTTTTCACAAGATCCATAATACCTCTACACAAATTTATTGATTGATGTAACATTTTATGCACATAATTTAGAGACGATTTTACAGGAGGGAGTATAGCCATTTTTCGAAAAATGTTCTTGTTTTTGTTTTATAATTAAAAATTGTGTGTTTTGGCGCCTGTAGAATGCTGCAGCCTGGCATACAGTGTTACTTGGCGCGTTGCCTCTTCCAGGCGCAACAAAAATAAATTTCAATTACAAAAATTTTTTTTGTTGAAAAAAATCACTATGTTCCCTTCAATAAAATTGCCCTTAGATTATGCGGTTAAAATATTACATTAAATAATGCATTTTTGTAGACGTATTATGGATCTGACGAAGCTCCGAGTCGTTTTAATAGCCTTAATTAGTTTATAATATGACTGAAAATAATGTGTGAGTCGATACACTTTTTGCAATCATTTTTTAAAATAAAAAATTCATTGAAAACTAATAAAAAAACTTGCTGAAAAACTGAGAAAATTTGTGAAAAAAGGCCTTTTAGCCTTTTTAAGTAGGAGGAGCTCGTTTATTTAAAAAACTATTTATTCAGTGGTCCTGATGCAAATTCCAATTTTCTTAGAAATTACTACTACGCGTCCTAGTAATATTTTTGGAAAAATTTCCAAAAATTAAGTTTTCGTAGATTGTACTGTTAAAATCCTTCAAACTTATAATTTAATTTAGTTACAATTGAATTTATGGAAAATTATTTTTTTTTTACTAAAAATTGAACTATTTTAGTTGAAGATCTATAATTTCAGTTGCATATTCTTCTCGTTGGTTAAAAAATTAAACTATTTTCGTCGAAAATTTGTTCTTTTTATTTTATTTTATTTTAGCTACAAATATATATTTTTTTAGTTATAATTTTTTTAAATTCATGTATTTTGCTAAAACAAATTTTATTACGTCAAACATTTTTTTTTACTTAAAATTTAAAAAATCGATTTTCAGTTCAAAATTAATATTTTTAGTTGGAAATTAAGGTATTTGTTTAAATTAATTTCATGGGTCAAAAAATAATCTTCATAGTCGAAAATTCATGTTTTGGTTCCAAATTCAAATGTTTGCCGAAAAATTAATCTACTTGGTTGAAAGTCAAACTGCTTTGTTAAAAATTCACTTTTTTGTTAAAGATTTTTGATTTTTATTGAAAAGGATTCAACATTTAACTGTATTGTTGAAAATTCGTTTTTAAAAAATGAGATTTAATTTATTTTCATTGAGATTTTAACTTTTTCATTTTTGGTTTAAGATTTCTATTTTTTAGTTGAATTCTTTTTTAAATTATTTTTCTTATCTGCAAATTTTAATATTCCATTTTTGGTTGAAAATTTATCTTTTTTATTAAAAAATGTAAGTATTTTTCTTGAAAATTAATTTTTAACTGAAAATTTTCTTATTTTATTTGTCATAAAATATTAATCTTTTATAGTTGAAAATTAAACTATTTAGCTGAAGATTTCTATTTCTTATTAGTTATAATTCAAGTACTTTCTTGAAAATTGATGTATTTTGTTGAAAATTGGTTTCTTTCTGTTTTTGAAAATTATTTTTCTTAACTGAAAATTTAAAAACTTGACTTTTGGTTAAAAATTGATCTCTTGATTAAAATTTTTTTTTGTCAAAAATTTATATTTTTCGGAAGAAATTCATGTTTTTTCTTGAAAATTCTACTATTTAAAAAAATTAATCTATTTGATTCAAAGTTGAATTCCTTTGTTAAGAATTAATTTCTTCTGGCTAAAGATTCTTGATTTTAGTTAAAAATGGTTTGCTTAAAATTTTAACTATATTGTACAAAAATCAACAATTTAGTAAAAAAATTTGTTTTTTAAATTCAACTGTTTTGTTAAAAATGGTCTTTTTGGGTAAAAAAATTAAGAACTTTAATTGCCAATTCCACTATTTTGTTAACTTTACAAATTTTGTTTAAACTTCGTATTTTTTAACAAAAAATTATTCTCCTTTGTAGAAAATTCGTGTTTTTAGTTGAAAATTCAACTGTTTGGCGACAAATTATTCTATTTGGTTGAAAGTCGAATTAATTTCTTCAAAATTCGTATTGTAGGGTAAATTTTTTTGACTTTATTTGAAAATTGTTTCTCTGGAAATGTAACTATTTTGTTGAAAATTATTTATTTTTTAATAAAAAATTTAAATGTTCCATTTGTGGTTAAAAACGTACAAATTTTTTAGTTAAAAATTCAACTATTTGGTTGAAAGTTTAACCAATTTTTTGAAAATTATTGTATTTTGTTAACGATTTGTCTTTTTTGATGGAAAAATAATTTTCTTTGATGAAAATTCATCTCCTTGGTGGAAAATAAAACTATTTTTTTGAAAATTAATTTTTTTTTGTTAGGCATTTCTTCAACTGAAAATTGAAATATTTACATTTTTGGTCAAAATTGGTCTTTCTTAGTTGCAAATTCATGTCTTTTGTTAATTAAATTTTTTTTATTTAATAGTCATTTGACTGCAAATTTCTGATTGAAAATGCAATTATTTGCTAAAGTAAGCAACTAATGTGTAGAAAATTAAAAAATGTTGAGAAAAATATTTCTATTCATTTTTTTTATAAGAAAAAATCCAATATTTGGTCGACAATGAACTTTTTTGTTTAAAATTCATTTGTTTTATTGAAAATTCGATTTTATAGAAGAGAGTTAATGTTCTCAGTTGCGACATATATTTTTTTGTGGTTGTAATTATTGCAATTGGACATTCATAATTTTAATTATTAATTAATCTATTTAGTCGGAATTTGAAAATTTTTTGAAAATTCATTTGTTCAGGTAAAAATTGAGTTTTTGACTGAAAATTTTATCTTTTTTATTACTGAAAATGTCGTCTACTTTAATTTATATATAGAACATTTTCTTTTGTAAAGTTGACAGGTTTTACGGTACAAATGCAAAATTCAAAATTTTATTGTCAGAAACACTGAATGAATTGTTCCAGAAAAAAACGCGCTCCATCTAGTTAAATTGGCAAAAAAATAACAGATGCCTGGACGATTAAATTATTCCTAAATTTAGATTAAAAAATTTCTTCATTCCTTTGAGAAAAAGCATATATTTGGATCTATGACTCAGAATTAATTTAATTTTCTGTTCACAGTGACCTATCAATTTTTTCTAATAAATTATATTTTTTTGTGAAATTTGCTTTTGATGATAAAAATATTGAGTACTTATGAGCAAAAAGATGTAGATTAGACAGAGTGATAGCAAAAACGACAAATTCAGGATATAAAAAAATACTTTAAATAAGAAAACATTAACATTAAACTAATTTTTTAATTCATTAATATTTTAATAGTTATATATTTATATTAAGTTATTTATAGAGTGAAATTTTTTTTGAATCTATTCTCACCCCCTAGTATTTCCAAAACACAAAAATATCTCCCTTAAATTTGAGCGAAATCAGCCTTAATTGTTAACATTAAAAATAAAATAATATAAAATCGCATTTCAAAATGTTTAAACAATTGAATCTTACAAGGAATGTGATCAACATTATTATTTGCTTAAATAATTTTTGAACTAAGTAACACTTATATTAAAAAATTACAAAAAAACTGATTCCATTAGTAATTTTTCAACAATTTTGAATATTTTTATTTAATTTTTTTAATATCTTTTTCCTAATTTATTTATCGAATTTTTATTTTTTAAATAATTGCAAACTGTTTAGGTAATTTTTTATAACACATATTTATAAATATAATAAATAACTAAATTAATAATTTTTTATCTTCAAAACAGATAATTTAATTTATTTTTAATAACTTTATTTATTACTGTTTTGCTGAAAATTCGGTTTTCACTTTGAAAATTCATTTCTTTTGTTATAAATTGAATATTTGTAAAATTAAAAATGCAACTGTTTGGTTGAAAATTAATTGTTTTTATTCAGATATTCAAATACTTTTTTTTGGGAAATTCGTGTTTTTTTGTTGAAAATGTTGAAAATTATTATTTCCTTAATTACTTAAAAACAATTATTTAACTATTTTTAAGAAAATTTCTTTTTTTTTGGTGCAATTTGATTTTTTTACTTTTTCCATTTACGATTGAAAATTGATTTTTTTAAATAAAAATTTAATAACTTGTCTGACAAAATTATGTATTTTAATGAAAATTCGTTTTGTTTATTTCGTGAAGAAATGAATTGTTTTGTAATAAAAATAAATTTATTTTTTAGTCAAAAATTCAAGTTTTTGGTTGAAAGTTAAACAATTTTTCTTAATTTAATATTTTTATTCGTTGCAAATGATTTTTAATAGAAAATGTACCCATTCCATTTTATATCAAAAAAATGATTTTTTAAATTAAAAATTAGTTGTTTTAACTGATAATTTAACTATTTCATTTTTCTTTTTTTTTGTTGAAAATTGGCCTTTTTGTTGAAAATTGGACTGCTTTCTTCAAATTCTATATTTGGGTGAAGATTGATACTTTTTGTTAAAAACTCATTTTTTAATGGATTTTTTAACTATTCCATTTTTCATTGAAAATTGACATTTACAGTTTGATATTCTTGTATTTTGTTCAAAATTCATCTTTTCTGGTAAAAATGTAATCTTTTTTATAACAAATGCAACTGTTTGGTTGATAATTAATTTGTTTTAATTAAAAATTTAACTATTTTATGTAATTATTATTTTTTTATGAGAATTAATTTTCTTAATTGAAAATTTGACTATTTCATTTTTCGTTAATAATCAATCGTTGTTAGTTTACAATTTAATTATTTAGTTCAAAACTTATTTTCATACATTAACCTTATTGAAGTTTTTTATTCAAGATTCCTCTTTTTTGTTGAAAATACAACTATTTTGTTGAAAACAATTTTTCTGGGTTGGAAATTAATCTTTTTATTGGAAAATTGAACCATCCCACTTTTTGTGAGAAATTATCTTTTTAGTTTGAAATTCATGTTTTTTGGTGGAAAATACATTTTTTGGTTGAAAATTCATATTTATATATTTTGTTGAAAATTTTCATTTTTGTTCGAAAATTAATCTTTTTGGTTAAAAACTCATCCATTTTGTTAAAAACTCGTCTTTTATCAGTGCAAATTAATTTGTTTATCCAACATTGTAAAGATTCCATTTTTTATTGAAAATTTATATTTTAAATTAGAAATTTAACTATTTTGTAGAAGTTGAACCAAAATTTTCTTAAAATTTATTTTTATGGATAAAGATTCATTTTTTGTTGTTGAAAACTCAACTAATTTGATGAAAAATCATTTTTTTATCAGAAATAAATTTTTTTATTTGAAAATTTATTATCCCATTTTTGGTTGAATATTGATCAATTTGGTTTATTTTTCTTCCTCCGGTTTAATTCAACTGTTTTTAATTCAAAATTTCAGCGAAAGTTGAATTTCTCTATAAAAAATGTTTTTTTGTTTTGTTGAATTTTAATAAATTTTTTATCACGCAGAAACGCATGGATAAGTGTCACATTTTACAGAAAATAAATTATTTAAAAAATCTTTAATTTAAAAAAAATGGTTTTAAAATTGCGGGGAACATGAAAATGTCCAAATATGTTGAAAAATTACTCAGGAAATACGTTTCCCCCATTTTTCTTTTTTTCAAAGGGCTATGTACTTAAACATATAAGTATTGCTTAAACAATATTAAAATTATTTTAAAAAGTAGAAACTTTATTTACATTCATTATAAGTACCACATTTTCGAGTTTAAATCTCACATTAAGAAGAAGATGCCTTTTCCCGTCATAGAAAAAAATGGGGCTACGAAACGTTGCAGGTAAAAGGTGAAACGGGGTAACAGCCAGCTGGGTAATTGAGGTAACACGCTGTAAAGTGCTACCTCTAGCGGAGTCTAACGGAGAAATCTTCAAGTCAGCAC
>JAWWLR010000158.1:6285705-6307076 GCA_035041075.1 Acraspis erinacei | reverse complement strand
ATAATCTTAGGTAATCGAGATTAATTTTTTATATAGAGGTAATTAAGGTTCTTCCGAACTATTGAAAATTTAACTATTCTTCTTGAAGATTTATCATTTTATGGTTAAAAATTCGACTCTTTGTTTAAAAATGTAATTATTTTGTCGAAATTTGTTTATTTTTGGTAAAAAATTCATTTTTAATTGAAAATGTAACTATTCTATTTTTTGTTAAAACTTTTATTTTTTTAATTCAAAATTTATCCTTTTCGATGGAAAATTAATCCTTTTGGTAAAAAATTCATCTTTTTGTTTTAAAATTCATCTTTTTGGATAAAAAAGTAACTTCTTTGTTAAAAATTTATTTTCTACTTTGTAACTGTTCCGTTTAAAATTTGTTTTTTTGTTAGTTAATATGTAATTTTCTTAACTGAAAATTCAAATATTTCGTGAAAAATTAATCTGCTTGGTTGAATGTCGAAACAATTAGTTAAAAATTCATTTTTCAGGCAGAAGATTTTGGATTTTTGTTTTTTTAAAACATAATGTTTAAAATTAAAAATTAATAAAATTTTCAGTACGGAAAATTTTAATTTATATATTTTAGTTAAATATTTAATTATTTGGATGATAAATCATTTATTTTATTGAAGAATCGTCTCTTTTTATAGAAAATTTATCTTTTTGGGTGACGATTTATCATATTTTTGAAAATATAACTATTTGTTGAAAATTCGCTTTTTTGCTTCTTAAATATTATTTTATTAAATAAAAGTTAAACTTATTACATTTTTTGTGAACACTTTTCCTTCTTAGTTAAAATTTTTCATTAAATTTTGTATCACTTTTTCTTTCACAAAATTATTTAACAAATTTATTTTGGAACTTAAAATTTAATTGCAGTTCCAGTTGATTTATCCTTTCAATTCAAAATTCATATATTTGGCTGAAAATTTAACTATTTTATGGACAATTCTTTTTTCTTTTTCAAAATAAAAATTTTTACTGAAAATTTAATTGTGCCATTTTTGGTGTAAAACTAATCTTTTTTAGTTAAAAATTCAATTCTTTGGTTTAAGATTTATCTTGTTTATTTGAAAATTTAACTATTTCGTTGAATGTTTAAATATTTTGTTGAAAATTAAACAATTTTTAAAAAAGTAATCTTTTATTTTTTGGTAATCCAGAGTAATTCTGTACAAAAAGGTAATCAAGGGTAATTCGATATAATCCGGGGTAATCCATCTTCACAGGACCGTATTTCTAGGAATTGATTCTCTTTTTTCGATAAAATGCATTCTTTACATGATTTAAAGTTGAAAATGTGTGGTATTCCGGAATGCTCTTTTAACAAATAACGAGAAAAATCTAAAAAATCAGGGAAAAAATGAAAAATAAAATTGAAGGAAAATGAAAACGAGAAGTTTAATACGAGTTCAAAGGTAGAGTCTTCTGCAATCCACATTATTTTACGCAAACATGTGTGGTATTGCCGTAAGCTCTTCTAAAAAGTAATGAGAACATTTTAGAAAATTAATAAAATAAAAATACAATCGAGGAGAAATGAAAACGACAAGTTGCTTCTGGAGTTCCAGGGTAGGTAGGACTTAAAGTTAGAAATATGTGGTATTGCATTAACCTCTTTCATCACACAATGAGGAAATTCGAGACAATCCAGAAAAAAATGAAAAAAATTAATAACATTGAGGATATATGCAAAGGACAAGTTGCTTCCGTTTCTTTCGGAGTTCCTGGATAGGTTTCTCTGCAATAAGGATTGCCAATTCTTCTGCAGGATTAAAAGTTAGAAATGTGAGGTATTCCGTTAAACTCTTTTTACACGTAATGAGAAAATTCCGGAAAGATGAAAATCATAATAATAATAAATTGAGGATATATGCAAACGTCAAGTTGCTTTCGGAGTTCCAGAATAGGTTTTCCTACAATCAACATGATTTAAAGTTAAAAATATGTGGTATTGCGACAAGATCTTTTAACAAGGGATAAAAAAATGAGAAAATGTGGGTGTAAAAATATAATATATAATAAAATTTATGAATAACGAAAACGACCAGTTTTTTCCGGAGTTCCACTGTTAGGAATGTGTGGTGTTGCGGTAAGCTCTTTCAACGCGGAATGACAAACCCCGAGAAAATGAGGGAAAAATATATAAAATGAAATAAGGTTGAGGAAAAATGAAAACGACAAGTTACTTCCGGAGTTCCAGGGTAGATTTTCCTGCGAGAAGGGTCAGGAGACCAATGACTCGAAAGGCCAGAGTTCGCGGCCCGGATCTACCCCTACGCGCGTATCGCGCACGAGCTTCAACGGTAAAGCAAATTACTGATACACCCCCTCAATTCCCAGGTACACGCTTTGCTTCACCTCTCTATTCGAACCTCTCAATCTCTGTATAAACTTCTAACTAACATTGATTACTTTTTAACTAAATTGTTCAATTTTCTAAACAAAATATAAACTTTTAACCGACTAGTTGAATTTTCAAGTAAAAAAATCAGTTATTATTTAATAAACTTAATTTTACAACAACAAAAAAATGAATTTTCAACAAAGTACACGAATTTTTAACAAAGTAGTGGCATTTTCAAATAAAAAAGATAAATTTTCCACCAATAATTGAATAATTAAATTTTTAGATTTAAGATATATCTCTAATCAAAAAATAAAGATTTTTTTAAAACAAAATAGTTGCATTTTCATCCACAAAGATGAACTTTAAACTAAAAAGATGAACCTTAAGTTAGGAAAAAAAAAAGTTATTAACAAAATGACTAAAACTTCGGAAAAGAAATTAAATTAATTTTTAACCAAAAGAGATCAATTCTAAACTAAAAACGAATAAATTTATATTTTAACAAAAAAATTAATATTTCAAATAAGAAACAGACGAATTCAACAAAATAAGATATAATTTCTACAAAATAGTTAAGAGTTAAATTTGTCAGTTAAATATTTTGTTCTATAAAATTTAACCAAAACACAACGATTTTATCAACAAAATATAAACTTTTAACAGACTAGTTGAATTTTCCACTAAAAACATCAGTTATTATTTAATAAAATTAATTTTATACAAAAAAGACGAATTTTTAACAAAATAGTGGCATTCTCAAATAAAAAAGATAAATTTTCCATCAACAATTGAATAATTACATTTTTAGATAAAAGATAAATTTCCAACCAAAACACACCGATTTTTTAAAATAAAATAGTTGCATTTTCATCCACAAAGATGAATTTCAAACTAAAAAGATTAACCTTAAGTTAGGAAAAAAAGTTATTAACAAAATGACGAAAATTTCGGATAAGGAATTAATTTTTAACCAAAAGAGATCAATTCTAAACTAAAAACGAATTACTTGATATTTCCACAAAAAAAATAAATATTTCAAATACGAAACAGTCGAATTCCACAAAATAAGATATAATTTCTACAAAATAAATGAATCCTACTTAAAAAGGAAAATTTGCCATCAAAAAGTTGAATTTTTAAACAATACGAATGTTCAACTAATTAGTATAATAGTCAAAAGATACAGTTTCCATCCAAAATTTAAGAGTTCAATTTTTCAGTTAAACATTTTTTTTCTATAAAATTGAACGAATTTTAAACAAATAGTAAATTTTTTTACCAAAGTGACAAATTTTCATCCAAGGAATTAAATTTACAACTAAAACAAATTGGAATCAAATAGCTGAATTTTCAAATAAAAAAGATACATTTTCCACCAAAAAATGAATAGTTAAATCTTTGGTTAAAAATTATTTTTCGTCCAAAAGATAACGGATTTTCGACAAATAGTTGAATTTTTAAATAAAATTGTGAATTTTCAACTAAAGTGATGAATCTTAAGATAAAATAGTTGAATTTTCAGTAAAAAGATAAATTTTGTATAGAAAAACAACGATTTTTTTAACAAAATAGTTAAATTTTCATTAAAAGAGAAGAATATTCAACCAAAATATGAAATCAATTAAGTAGTGAAATATTCAACTAAAAAAGAGCAATTTTCCACCAAAAATTGAATGGTTAAATTTTGAGTTAAAAAATTGTTTCCATTAAAGAAGAACGAATTTTCAAAAAATAATACAATTGTCAATCCGACTGATGAATTTTCAACAAAGTATTTGAATTTTGAACTAAAAAAGATGCATTTTCAACCGAAAATTGAATAGTTCAATTTTTTGTTAAAAAATTGTTTTTTATCCAAAAACTAAACCATTTTCGATCCTTAGAAAGACATGCATAGTTAATTTCGTAAAAAATTGAGCCTTTTCGTTAAAAAGAAGCCACACCGTGAATTTGTTTATGAAAATTGTTAAAAGAATGAATAATTCATCAAAGTTTTTCAAATATTATTGAGAAAAGTATAATAAAAATTGTACAATATTTTAACTCCCAAAAAAATAGTACTTCTGAAAAGTTAAAAAAACATGACAATGGTGTTGTTAAATAAAAAATTTAACACATTTGTTTAAACAAATCCAATCACAGAAAACTTTCAAAAATCTAAAAACCTTTTATTAAAAAAAAAAATAAATCCAACCTGAATGTACAGTGTAGGCTAAAAATTGTTTTGTCTAGGTTCAGCTATCGATTTCAAAAGCTGCTGCAGCTCAACCTTTCCTATAAGTTCCCCCATCTCATACCGAGGGAGAAATTGGAATCATAATTTCCGATCACGTATCGGAAAATTTTCTGGAACTCACGCTTGTGATTGATTTTTGAAATTTTGGAATTTCCAAGCAAAAGATATTTCTGGAATTTATGACTGTCACATATACATATGAGGGGACCTTTTTCATTCATGTCCGAGAGATTGTGAATGAAAATAAAGAGGAAAATGTATGTATTAATACTTGAATAGATTTATTCTGTTTGATATCGAATAGCATTTATACTTTCAGTTTTTTATTTCATTTTTAGGAAGGTGAGGGTAAATGAGGAGAGAAGAACTACGGAAAATGATTGGGAAGTGAGAGGAGGAAAAGTGAGAGGCAATTAAGTGGGTAGGGGAAATTAGGGGTAGGTGAAACAAGAAGGTTAGGGGAAGTGAGAAGGAGAAATGGACGTGAAGAGAAATTAGGACAGAAAATGTAGGGGAAGGGAAGGATAATGAGAGAAATGAGGTGAGGGAGAGTAGGGGAACTATAGAGAAAGTAGGAGAGAAAAAGTGAGGGGAAATTACGTGGGTAGCGGAACCGAGGGGTAGGAAAAATGAAAGGAATCAAGGGAGTAAGAGGGATAGGAGAAGTAAGATGAAATTAGGGGACAGGAAATAGAAGAAGTAAGGTATAATGAGGAGAGGGAAAGTAGGAAAATATAAATAGAGGAAGTGATAAGAAATGAGCAAAGAGGAAGTTGAGGAAGGAAGGTGGATATATAATAGTTGAGGTAACTAGGCGCAGTGAGGAGAAATGTGGGATGGGGAAATTATTGAGAAGTGAAAGGAAAGGAATAGGTACAATGAGGGATAGGAAGCAGGGAGAGTGTGATTAAGAGAAATGTGGGAAGTGGAAGTAAACGGAAATGATGGGAAGGGGAGTAGAGAAAGTGTACGGAGAGGAAATAAAGGAAATTACGGGTGAGAGAGTAAGGGGGATACGCAGAAATTAGGAGAAGAAAAGTGATAAAATTAGGTGGGTAAGGGTAGTGAAAAGAAATTACGGGAGAGAAACTAGGGAAAGTGAGGATAAGTGAGGAGAAGGAGAGGACGCAAGGGGAAATAAGGGGAAGTAAAAGAAGGATAAATAGAATAATAATACGGGAAATGTGGGTTTAGGGAGTAGGAGGAGTGTGAGTGTGAGAAAAGGGGGAAGTGAAAGTGAGCGAAAATTGTGGGAAGGCGAAAATTATTGGAGGGGAGGTAGGGGAAACGAGGAGAAATGGGGAGAGGAAAATTGAGGAGAAATTAGGTGGGTCGGGGAAGTAAGAAGGATAGGAGAATCAATGAATAAATTGATTAATTCCTTGTAAATAAAAATGTTATCTGATTTATTATTTTATTCCTTCTCATGTTGTTTATTAAGTTCAAAGTGAAGAAAGTACAGTTAAACCAATTCGTTGGAAAACGACTTCAAGAAAAGTCATTTAAGAAAGTAGAGCATGCAAACACAATTTGTTTTGAGAAAACAAATACAAATCACATAGGCAAAATTAAATTACGAAGCTCAAAGATACATTACTTTATTTAAAGATCAAGAAAATGAAATGTTATTCTTAAAAATTAGTTGTAAAAATAATATCAAACAGCAACAGAAATTTGGGTGGGCGAAAAAAAAACTTTCTTATTGAGAATAACAAGAAAATAGTGAAGGAGTGTTTGCATCAGTCAAAAGAAATTTAAAAAAATATTTTTTGTCATTGTTTCACGAAAGAATGACCTATTTTGGAGTTGGTTAATTTTTCTTATAATTTTGGTAACAATTTTTCAAGTAATATATTTTTTTTAATAAATAATTTTACATGTATTTAATATACAATAGAAGAATCGCTGAGTTAAAAAAAGTAAATTGAAGATTGTAAAAACAGGTTTTTGGAAAAAACTCCCTTTTCAAATTAAAAACCTTAATCGTTTGAAAAATTGTCTCTAGTTCCGCTAGGATACGAACCCAGGTCTTGCAGTTCGAATCCGAGCGTAGCTATATACAATTTTGTTCATAACTTAAAAATTAAACAAACAAAAATGTTAAGTTTTACTAACAAAAAATATGGATTTTCAAAGAAATGGTTGAATTTTTATATAAAAAACACCAATTTTCAACCAAAAATGGAATCGTTAAATGTTCAGTTTAAAAAATGAAAAATAAGTCTTTAACTAAAAATGGACGAACTACATTTCCAGATAAAAAATTAATTTTCAAGAAAAAAAATTCATTTTCAACAGAATATTTGAATTTTCCAATAAATAGTTTAATTTTCTAACATATTTGTTTAATTTTCAACCAAAAGTATCCAAAAAAGGACTTGAACTTTTTACTAAAGAAGAAACACATTTCAAACAATAATGAAATAGTTGAATTTTCAGTTAAAAAAATTAGTTTTCAACCAAGAATGAAACGAATTAAAAAAAATAGTTGCATTTTCAACCGAAGGAATCAATTTTTAGCCAAACAAAAATTAATTTTTAACTATGTCATTCAGATTTCAATTAAGTAGTTATAAAAAAAGTTATTCTCAACGAAACATGTAATAGTTATCGTTAAATTTTTGTAACGAAAAAGGAATCTTCAAAAAAATGCATTTTCAAGAAATGAGCTCAACATTTAACCACAGAGTTGAATTTAAAAAAAAAACGATTTTTTAACCAAGAGGATTAATTTCCTAAAAAAACGCGATTATTTATCAAAAAATAGTTCAATCTTCAGAAAATTAATTTTCAATAAAATACTTAAATTTGCAACCAAGAAGATGAATTTTCAACAAAACAAAAGAATAATAATT
The DNA here is from genome assembly GCA_035041075.1 of Acraspis erinacei. Lineage (NCBI taxonomy): Eukaryota > Metazoa > Arthropoda > Insecta > Hymenoptera > Cynipidae > Acraspis > Acraspis erinacei. The sequence goes on along the minus strand of JAWWLR010000158.1, from coordinate 6,299,632 downwards.
GTTAGCAAGCAGTTCAACTTTCAATTAAGAATGAGAATTTTTTTACAAAGAAGTTAAATCGTTAAATTTCAAACCAAAGAAGATAAATTTCAAACCAAGAATGAAATGGATAAATTTTCAGTTAAAAAAATTAATTTTCAAGCAAAACTTAAACCAACTTTCACTAAAATACTTAAATTTGCAACCAAGGAGGTGAATTTTTATCAACAAACAAAATTTTTTAACAAAGCCATTTAAACTTTTAACCAAGTATGAGAATTTTTTACTAGAAAGTTGATTTTTTAACAAAGAAGATTAATTGTTATCAAAATATGTAAATTTTTAACTAAATAATGCAATTTTAAATGAAAAATATAAATTTTCAATTCAAAAAAATTTTCAAGCAAAAATGAAATAGTTAAATTTTTAATTAATAAATAAAATAAAGCAGTTCAAATTTCAACCATGTATGAGAATTGTTGACGAAAAGGTTGATTTTTTAACGAATAAGATTAATTTTAGGGAAAAAATGAATTATTAACAAAATATATGAAGTTTCATCTAAAAAATATGAATTTTCAACCATATCGTTAATTTTTTTCATGAACCGTTACATTTTAAGCTGAAAAGATAAATAAATTAAAGATAAACAAAAATTAATTAAAAAAATTAAAAAGGTAAAAATGAAAAGAATTTTCCTCAAAATAGTTAAATATTCATGAAAGAGATAAATCTTCACAAAAAAACAACTAATTTTTAACAAAGCAATTCAACTTGAACCAAGTTTTATGACTTTTTACAAAAAAATTTATTTTTTAACTAAAAGTTAAGACTTAAAACTTCAAACTTAAACCTTAAAACTTAAAGCGATTAATTGTCAAAAAAATGGAAGGATTAAAAAAGTAAAATGAATTTTTAACAAAATAGTTTAATTTTTAACCAAATAAATTGTTCGTCAAACAAAAAATTCAATTTTTAACGAAGTAGTTCAAATTACAACTAAATAATTTAATTTTTGACCAAAAAAGATGTATTTTTAACAAACTAGTTGCATTTTCAACAAAAAATTAAATATTCAACCAAATATAACAATTTTCAACCCAGCGAAAAAAATCAGAAAAAGTGAAAGTTTCTGGAAAATTGGGAAAAAATAGAATTCTTTAAAAAAGAGAAAATAGTTTATGGTCAATGGCTAATCTTTTAATTAAATATTTTAATTAATGTTTTGAAATGAAAGAATGTCTATAAAATTTAATCAAAATAATGTATTGCTAATTAAAGGTTATTCAAGATTACATTTATATTTCGTATTTAAAAAACGGAAGTTTCCACCAAAGAAGCTAAATTTTCAGTTAAAAAAATTAATTTTCTATAAAAAGAAAACCGAATCTTTAACAATAAATGTAATGGTTGGCATTTGCAACAAAAAAGATTTCAATTTTAAATCAATTTTTAAAAAGACGAATTTTAAATAAAATCATTGAATTTTAAACAATGAAAGATTTTTTAATTCAGAAGGGAAAAAATTCAACCAAGAAGATTATTTTTTACCAAAAAATTTATAAATGTTGATTTTTTAAAATCTTTTGCGTTTAGATGAAAATTGTTTAAATCTTTTTGGGGCGAAGTTTATGGAAGTGAGTAAAATGGATAAAAAAAATAAAAAAAATGTTTTCTTTGAAATAAATTGTTTCAAACAATAATTATATATGCATTTCTGTTAATTTGTAAATAAAGTTGTAATATATTTTTAAGTTCCAAACAAGAATTTGAAATATTATATTTTAATGAAAAAATGTTGTCCTACTTTTTTCTTCTAAGGTTTATTACTTACATAAATATTATTAAAAATAAATTTAAAAAAATTATTAAAAAAAAATAAAAAATAAAATAGTTAAAAACAAAATTCTTTCGACAAAAAATTAAATGAGGCCAAATGGACGGGTGTAATTGTTTAATGTTTTTCATTCGATCACCGAAGTTAAGCAGCACTCGGCTGGGTTATAATTGGATGGGGGCCGACGAACTAGAAACTTTACGTTGCCGGAAGTAATACTTTTTCCATTTAATTTTAGTGCTAAGTCATACATTTGTGCAAACATGCGGTCCTTTATCGATTATCTAAATATAGAAATGCGGGCACAATACGTATAGCCTATATATCGACTACTTTGTGACGGTGTATATTAGTGGCTCGAGTTTAAAAAGATTAAGGGTAAAAGCCTCAGACCGTGTGAGCCAATTTTACATTCATATGCTTTTATTTCCACTACAAAATGCGACAAAATAATATTTTGTTAATAATTTATTTATTAATTTTATTTTTGCAAGAAAAATTATTTTTAACTAGATAACGGAAGCTTAGATTGCTCGTTAAATAACTACTGGAAGAACGAAAAAAAATCTGCCTTGGCCTGGATTTGAACCGGGAACGCCACTATTCACGAGTTGAGCATTTAAGCAATTACTTCACCAGTGCCATAGCAGATCGTTTCTTGTGTCTCCTAATTACACAGGATGACGTAGGTCAGCATCCTTGTAAAGTTTGAAATTTTTAATAATTAATTTAACTTAATTTTAAATAGGTTAAATGCTCCACTTGTGAATAATTGCGTGAAAAGGTTCAAATCCGGACTAAGGCAGATTTTTTCTCGTTTCAAAATTATGAATTTTCAAGCCACAAAGACAATTTATCTACAAAACAGCTCAACTTTTTTCACAAATTCGTTTTATTTTTGTTTGAAAATTACTTTTGTTGACTGAAACATTAACTGTTCAATTTTTGATTAAATAATAATATTTTGTAGTTAGAAATTTATGCATTTTGTTGTTTTTCTTCTGTAGAAAATAAATTTTCTTGGTTGAAATTCCATATTTTTAATTTCAAGTTGAACTATTATGTTAAAAATTAATTTATTTTGTTAAAATATAATTTGTTGATTTAGATTCATTAGTTTACTTAAAAATTTATCTCTTTAGTTATAAATTTAAATATTTTCTTGAAAATGCGTTTTTTTGTTGAATTTAGCCGTTATTCATCAAAAATTAAAATACTTTTTGTTCAAACTTCAGCTATTACATTTTTCTTTGGGAATTTATCTTTTTGTTTGAAAAACAAATTTTCTAACTGACAATTTGACTAATCCAGTATAGGTAGAAATTATATCTTTTTTTATTTGAAAATTCGTTTGTTTACTATTTTGTTAAAAATTCAATCTTTTTTGGTTGCAAATTAATCTCTTAACTGATAATTGAACAATTCGAGTTTTAGAGAAAAAAATTTTTAGTTGAAAATTCAACTATATGGTGAAAAATTCATATATTTTATTAAAAATTTAACTTTTTGGCTTGAAAATAAAATTTTTAATTGGAAATTTTAACTATTTATTTTTTTTTGGAATACTATTTTTTTTTAGTTTCAGATTTATCTATTTTGTTGTCTTCGTTAAAAAATCAACTTTTTGGTTGAAAGTTCAAATCCTTAATTAAATTTTTTATTTTTTTATTTTGAAAATTCATTCTTTTTCTTAGTGCTCATCATTCTAGCTAAACTTCATTTTTTTTTTTTAAATGTAACTATTTTTTCAAAATTCGTCCTTTTTTGTTACGTATTTTATTGAAGATTGAAATTTTTGGTTGAACATAAATTTTTTACACTGTAAATCGGAATATTTTATTTTTTATAAGGAATTTATCACTTTTAGTTTACAATTCAACAATTTGGTTAAAAGTTGTACTCTTTGGTTAAATTTTTTAATCTTTTTGGGAAATTTTTTTTTACTTTATCATTCTATTTAAAATTTAATTTCTTTGGTTGAAAATTTGACTATTTTGTGAAAAAAAATTTTTTTCGGTAGAGAACTAATTTTATTCACTCAAAATGTACATGTTGCATTTCTGGTGAAATTTAATAATCCTAATTGCAAATTGATAATTTCTGGTTGAAAATTCCTGTATTTTGTGGAAAATTTGTCATTTTTTGGTTGAATTAAATGATTTTTCATTTAAAATTAAAATCTCTTTTTGTTAAATATTAATATTTTCGGGTTCAAAATTTAACTGTTTCGTAGAAAATTTGTCTTTTGGCTAGAAAATTCAACAAAAAGTGTTGAAAATGAACTTTTTGTTGAAAATTCTACTATTTAATTGAAAATTAACTTTTTGTTAAAAGTTCAAATTTTTCGGTTAAAAATTCAATTGTTTTCTAAAAAATTCTCCTTTTTTGGCTTTCAATTTTCACAATTTTGTAGAAAGTTCAACTATTAGCTTTAAAATTATCTTTTTTGTTAATACATTCTTTTTGGGTGAAAATTCAAATTTTTCTTTTAATTTGTCTTTTTTGGTTGAAAATTCAACAACTTGGTTGAAAAATGCAACTATTTGTTTAAAGTGTACGTTTTTTGTTAAAAATTTATCATTTTTGGTTGAAAATTCTACAATTTAATTCGAAATCAAACTTTTTCTCATAAATTCAAATTTTCTAATTGAAAATTCATGTTTTTTGTAAAGAATTCTTCTTTTGGATATGTTTGGTTAGAAAATTCTAACCATTATTCTTTCTTTTTATGGTGAAAATTCAACAGTTTCGTAGATGATTTAACTATTGGTTTAAAAATTCATATATTTGTTAAAAAATAATTTTTTGTTAAAGTCATAATTTCTTATTGAAAATTTAACTATTTGATTTGAAATTCGTTTTTTTATGTTAAAACTTCAACTATTGTGTAAATAATTTAACGGCAGACATAATGAAGTTAACAAGAGTTAGTATTTTTCTTAAAAATTAGTAAAAAATTTTCCCTGGAACATATACAACAATGTAAAAGTAAAAAGGGATAATTTTATATGTAGAAAAATTATTTATTTGCATTTTAAAAATATTTGGAAAATTAAAATTAAAACAAAAATCAATATGAAATAAAAAATATATTTTTTTTTAATTTTTTGAGTAAAAGGATAAACTTAGGCTTTTGTGCACAGTATTTTTTATTAGTTTGCGAAATATGAAAATGCATAATTTCCACTTCCTTTTTTAAATTAATGGATTTGTTAAAAATAGCAACAACAAAAATTGTCCTCAGGATATTTTCGAATTTCTGAAAGAGTTATATTGCAGCTTTTATCATTGTTGCACTTTATTGGAAATTCCTCTGAGCATTGTGGGTGGTTCATGTAAGAAAATCGATTCTGGGGAATTGCGTCTTAAAATATGTCTTAAAATACATGTCTTTTGAACTTTCTTCATGAATTTTTTACTCTTTTTTGAAAATTATTACTAGTCAGTGTTCACGCTTTTCCTTCCCTAGAATGCGAGATGAATTTTAAAACCGAAAAGACGTATTTTCAAACCAGAAAAATAATTTTCAACAAAATTTAAATTTCGAATAAATAGTTAAATTATTTACTAAATTTGCTAATTTTTTAACCCAAAAATACGAATTTAATAAAATAGTTAAATTTTCACACAGAAAAAAAACTTTAACAAAAAAGTTCATTTTTAACAGAATAGTTACATTTTTGAACAAATAGTTGAATTATTTATTAAATAAAATGGTTTAATATTTATTAAAAAAAGACGAATATTCAGAGAGGTGAGTTTTCAAGTCAAAATGATGAATATTTAACAAAAAAAGTAATTTTTAACGAAATAGTTAAATTTTTAACCAAAGAGTTGATATATTTATTTAAAAAATTGTTGCATTCTGATAAAAAAATAATATTCAGAGATTTTATGTTTCAAACAAAAATCATGACTTCTTAGCAAAAAAAGTTCAATTCCAACCAAGATGCTTGAATTTTTGTTTAAAAAATGACGAATATTCAGCGAGTTGAGTTTTTAAGTAAAAATTATGACTTTTTAACAAAAATGGTAATTTTTAACGAAATAGTTAAACTTTTAACTAAATAGTTGGAGTTGAATTTTTTACCAAACTGTTAAATTTTCAAATCAAAAGAACACATTTTCAGAAAAACGTTGTTTATTGACTTTTGGATCAAACAAAATTAATCTTAAACCTAAATAAAAATTTTAACAGAAAAGTTCACTTTTAACCTAATAATTCAATTATTTATTGAAAAAATTGTTGAATTAAAAAAAAGACAAATGTTCAGAGTTGAATTTTCAACAAAAAAGTTCATTTTTAACGAAATAGTTAAATTTTTAACCAGAGTTGATATATTTATTTTAAAAATTGTTGAATTCTGATAAAAAAAAGATTATTCAGAGATTTTAATTTTAAAATAAAAATGATGACTTTTTTTTACAAAAAAGTTAATTTTTAACGAAATAGTTAAAAAAATTTAAACAAATAGTAGAATTTTCGAACAAATTGTTGAAATTGCAGGCCAAAAAGAAGAATTTTGTACAAAACACGTAATTTTTCAACCGGAAAAATAAAATTTTTAACAAAAAATTTAATCTTCAATCAATTAGTTGAATTTTTAACCAAAAATGATTACTTTTCAACAAAAAAATTTCCTTTTTAACAAAATAGTTAAATTTTTAACCCAATAATTGACCTTCTTTTACCAAACTGTTGAATTTTTAACCAAAAGAGACGAATTAAAAAAAATTAAATTTCTGCCCAAAAAAGATTACTTTGGATCAAAAAAGACAATTTTAAGACAAATAGCTGAATTTTTTACCACAATGTGGAAATTTTAATCCAAAAAGGAGAATTTTTCACATAACACTTAAATCTTCAATAAAAAAATCTGAATTTTAAGCCAAAAAAATTAATTTTCAATCAAATGGTTAAATTTTCAACCCTGAAGTTGACTTGTTTTGATCAAACTGTTGAATTTGCAACCCCATAAGACAAATTAAAAGAAACAGTTTAATTTCACAAAAAATCAGACAAAAAAAGATTTAAAAAAAAATCTAATTTTAATCCAAATAGTTAAATTTTCGACTGATTTGTGGAAATTGCTGGCCGAAAAGGAGAATTTTTGACAGATTAATTTTATTTTTAACCGGAAAATATGAATATGTAATTAAAAATTTAATTTTAAACCAAATAGTTAAATTTTCAACCAAATAGTTGACTCTTGTACACAAACTGTTAAATTTTCCAAATCAAAAATGCAAAATTGGTACAAATCAGTTGAATTTTTAACCCCAAAAACAAATATTCAGCAAAAATAATTAATTTGAATTTTTTCACAAAAAAGATTACCTTAAATCAAAATAGGAATTTTTAACCAAAAATTTAGTTTTTAACCAAATAGTTGAATTATTTATTGGAAAATTGATGATTTTTTCTTTAAAAATACGAATATTCAGAGAGCTTAATTTTTAACGAGATAGATAATTTTGTAAACAAATAGTTGAATTTTCTACCACACTGTTGAAATTTCAAACCGATAAGTAGAATTTTTTTACAAAACACTTAAATTTTCCACTGGAAAATATGAATTTTTAACAAAAAGTTCATTTTCAACAAAAAATTATGTCATTAAAAAAGTTCATCTTTAGCTAAAAAATATTAATTATCAACAAAATTTATAAATATTCATCCAAATAATGAGTTTTTAACAAAAACTATCATTTTAAACCAAAAAATTTAATTTTCTACAAAATAGATGAATTTACAACAAAAAAAAAAGAATTTTAAACAAAATAATTAAATTTTCAAGCAAAAATGATGAAGTTTTAATGAAAATGTTAATTATCAACCAAATATTAAAATTTTATACTAAAGTTATAAAGTTTCAAGCCAGAAAGTCTAAATTTTTACAAACAGTTGAATTTTTAAACAGAAAATATAAATTTTGAAAGAATTAAATTTTTAATCAAATAGTTTAATTTACAGCAAAATACTTGAATCTTGAACCACAGGGACTATTTTTCGACACATGAGTTGAATTGTTAAAAAAAATATTTATAAGCGATTTTTGAATTTTTAGCTGAAAAGATGAATTTGTAACCATAGTTAAATTTATTACCAAAATATTTTGAATTTTCAACCAAAAAACACGATTTTTCAACAAAATAGTTACATTTTTAGCAAAAAAGATAACTTTTTTAATAAAATCGTTTAATTTTCAACTAAAAGAAAAATCGTTTTTCTACCAAAAGTGGATTTGTTACATTTTCCGTAAAAAAAATTCATTTTTAAGCAGCAAAAAAGAAATTTTAACAAAGTAGTTCAAGTTTGAACCGAAGAGATACATTTTGAACTAAAATAATAAATGCTGATTCAAAAAAATTAATTAAAAAAAGTTGAACTTCTAATTTAGATTTACAATTATTAAACAATTTAAGGTTATGCTTACACTTTTCACTGATAATCGGTTATTTAAACAAATTAGGTTTAATAGAAAATTTTAAATTTTATATAATTTGTTCTTATACTAGTTTTTTGTTCGGAAATCGAAAGTTTTATTAAACAATCTTTAGATTTCAAAGAAGTATCATAATATTAAAACAGTTTTAGGTTATGATGGTGGTTTACATAAAAAAATTTTATTTTGTAATAAAAATTACTGCCACTTGAACAAGATTTAAAATATTTAAACAGTTTTGAATTATATGTTATTGTTACGTGTCAGAGATTGGTATTTATAATTTAAAACAATAAATTTTAAAGTAGAATCACCACTTTTTATTTAAGGTTACATTAAAATTTTTCACCGGAAAATGCTTATATAAAAAAATAGTTTTAATAGAAAATTTACAATCTTAAATAATTTTTTGTTATGTTGTGTTAGTGTTTTTCGTCGGAAATTAGAAACTTTATTTAAAAATAGTTAAATTCCAAAGACCTTTCATCATTTTTAACCAATTCTAGGTTAGGTTTCGGGTTAGAAAAAAAATTGTCATTTTCAAACCTAAATAACTATAATTTAAAGAAGATTTACAATATTTTAACAATTTTGGATTATATGTTAATTAATGTGTCAGAAATGGGTATTTTTTAATTTATAAAAATTAAATTCCACAGAAGATTCATGACTTTTTAACAATTTTAGGTTATGTTGGGAAGATTAAAAATTTTTGAAAAATTTAAACTTATTTTACCATCCTTCAGCGGAAATCGGTTATTAACGGTTAAAATTAATTAATTTGATTGAAAATTCATCTTGTTAGTTGCAAATTCGCCTTTTGTGTTGAAAATTGAACTATTTGATAAAAAAATTTCTTAGTTCAAAATTCAACTATTTGGTTGCATATTCATGTATTATGTACTTTATATTTTTTGTTGAGAACTGCTCTTTTCAAGTTTAAAATTGAACTTTTTGGTTAAAAAATTAACTTGTGATACCGGTTAAAAATTGAACTAATTTTTTAAGATTTTTTTTTATAAAGATTCACTTTTTTAATGTAACTGTTTTGTTGATAATTGATTTTTTTTATTTAAAAATTAAAGTTTTTAAATGAAAATCTACAAATTCTAGTTTTTGCAGAAAACTGTTTTTTTTTTAATATTAAAAGTTCTCCTTTTTGGTTTAAAAATTTATCTCTTTTAGTTGAGAATTTTACTATTTTGTTGAAAATTTGTTCTTTTTTACGTTTAAAATTAAATTTGATAACTGAAAATTTAACTAATTGGTTTTTGGCGAATAAAATCATATTTTTAGTTGAAAATTCAAATTTTTGATTGAAAACAAGCTATTTGGTTCAAAATTCATGTACTTTATTGGAAATTAAACGATTTGATAGAAACTTCAATTATGGATTAAAAATCTGACATTTTTATGTAAAAGTAACCAGTTTTGTAGAAAATTTAAAACTTTGGCCTAAATTTGGCTTCCTTCTTAATTGAAAATTTTTTTTTGGTTAATAATTCAATTATTTTGGTAACCGCTTTGTGGATAATTTATTTTTCTTTGTTAAAAATTAAATTTTATAAATGAAAATTCACCTATTCCAGTTTTGATAGAACTTTTATCCTTTTCAGTTGCAAATTTGCTTTTTTGTTTTGAAAATTAATTTGGCTTGATTAAAAATTGTTCTTTTTTAGCTGACAATTATTTTTTTTAATGAAAAATTCGATTTTTGCTGTATTAATCATTTTTTTATTTATTTTAAAATTATTTTGTATTAAAAATTTCGCTTTTTGGTAGAAAATATATCTTCTTGGTTGAAAATTTATGTTATTAATTGCAAATTTTCCTTTTTTAGTTAAATTCAACTGTGTTTTATTTAACATTTAAAAGTATATTGGTAGAAATATATTTAATTGATCTTTTTTAGTTGAAATTTCATGTCAAAAATTGTAATACTTGTTTGAATGTTAAACTATTTTGCTGAGAATTGACTTTATTTGTTGAAAATTAATCTTTTTGGTTAAAACTTGTTTTTTGTTAGTTAAAATTGCAACAAGTTTTTTGAAAGTTTAAATACTTTGTTAAGGCCCAATTTTTAGGTTGAAGATTCATCATTATAGATGGTAATGCGTTTTTTTTGTTTAATCCAACTTTTATTGATCTAAAATTAAAATATTTTTTGCTTGAAACATCAAATATTAATTTTTTTAGTTCAACCATTTCGCTTAAATTTGATCTTTTTTAGACGAAAATTCATTTCATTGGTGTAAAATTAATTTTTTAAATCTGAAAATTGAACTATTCGATTTTAAGTGGATAAAATAATTTTTTTAGTCGAAAATTAAATCATTTGGTTAACAATTTATGTATTTTATTTAAATTTTCACTATTTGATATAAAATTAAATTATTAATTAAAAATTACACCTTTTTGTATAAAACAGTTTTTTAGAAAATTTAATAACTTGGTATAAATTTGGTTTCTTCTTTAATTAACAAAAATTTCTTGGTTGAAAAGTCAACTCTTTTGGTAGAAACTTTATCTGTTTAATAAAAAATCCAACAGTTTGCTTGAAAATTAGTCTCTTTTAGATGAGGATTTAATTATTTTATTTAAAGTTGGTCTTTTGTAGTTGAATTAAACCATTTTTTATTTAAAATTAAATATTTCTTCTGTAGAAATATATTTTTCTTTGAAAATTAATTCTTTTAGTTGAAAACTAAATTTTTTTATTGAAAAATAATCTCTTTGAGTTAAAAATTCAACTATTTGGTGTGTAGGTTAAAGGCGAAGCACTAATAAAAATATTTAAACAAATTCAAGTTCTTCATCGAAGAAAATTTTTCTGACCCATAAAATGAAATTTCTATTTACTCTTTTAGAAAATCCAAAAAAAAAAGAATCTCCAGAAACACCCAGAAAAAAAGTCACATTACATCAACGATGTCGATAATCTCGTGGGAAGTGGGAACATGCACGCTATAGACGTGCCCCAATCCGAAGACCACCTTCCCCAATCGATGTTTCCGCCTAAAATAAGAAAACGTCACCCTCCTCTTTTCCCCTAAATTCACGGGAAAAAAACCCTCTTGAAAAATCTCTTCAAGAAATTTTCAAAAATTGGTAACAATTAAGGTCCGCCGTAAAGCAGAACACGTCAAAAAACGACAAACGTCGATAGCTGACTCGTAAAGCAATACAGTATCGTAAAAACCCGTTAAAAAATGGTAAATTTTAAAATTATCCTCTAGAAAACAAGTGATTTGGAAAAATCCAAAAAATCACAAACACGACTTGATTTACTCACATGTTCTGTCCTCCTTTCTCGGGGTTTTAGCACTTTTCGTGGGAGCGCGGACTCTCGAAGCGACCCTGTCGACTAGGTGCGCTGGTATTGATAAATTTTCCAGCCACTGTCGGGCATTAAACGTGACGTTCGCAGCTTTGCTGAGTGCAAATCGCGAAGCGTTCCGCCGGTCTGGAGCGCGCGAAATTTGAAAAAATCGGCAAGCGCGCACGATTGGTGATCGGGAATTAGCACTTGTGAGAGAGGGTAATTTTGAAGGGGTTTGGTCTTTGCGGATGGAAAATGAGTTTTTTTCGCGATGCACTCGAGAACGGCGGACTCGACCGATCGAAACGAAATTGTCGGCAGCGACGCCTCAAATGTGAAGGGCAGTTCGTGAGGGAAAAAGTGCGCCGGCGCCGCCACCGCGAGTCAATAAACGGGTCCGCCCAAATCCTCGCGCTCGCGCCGCGTAGCGCGTAGGAGACCTACATTTTTTATTTGCACCCTCAGTGTGAGCGGTACTTTTTCGAGGAACCGAAGTCAAGGGGCGAAAATGGATCGCCAAATTGGTGAGTCAAAAAGATTTTTTTCGCGAGTAGCGAATTCTAATAAATTCTAATAGTAAAATCTTCAACTAAACCCGATTAATTTTTATTCTAGTGTTGAATTTGGAACAAAGAGAAAATCAAGTTTCGCCTAAAAGAGATAAATTTTCATACAGAAGCTCGGATACATAAATTTTTATTTGAAAATTTAGTTTTGAAGAAAAACAAAATTATTCACAAAATACACTTAACACTTAACTTATACACTTAACCAATATTTGATATTTAAGCTAAGAAAATAAATTCTTAACGAAGAATTTAATGCTTGAAGTTTTAAAGAAAATTTATTTTTTATTTTTTGAATGAATTATGAACTAAAAATATGAAACTTCTTATAAAAGAAAATCAATTTTCAACAAAGCAGTTTAAAATTTCAACTAAGTATTGCAATCTTTGATCAAAAAGTTTATTTTTTAAGCAAGATGATTAATTTTAAAAATATTTAAATTCTTTAAAAAAACATAATAATGGATGTTTTAAAGAAAAATATTTAATTTCAGATTAAATAAAAATTAAATTAAACCAAAAATAGTTAAATTTTTAACTAAATAGACGAAAAATCAACGCAAATGATTCATCTTCAACGAAAAAAGTCAATTTTCAACAAAGTAGTTACAAATTCAACCAAGTATTACAATTATAAAATAAGTTTTTTTGTAACAATTGTTGTTTACAAAAAATGTTAAAAAAATTTTTAGGTCACGCTCACATGGCCCTTAGCAGGAACATTAATTTTGAAAAAAAGTTCTTGTCAACAAATGTTGTGGTTAATGTTTTAAACAAAAAATATTTTTATTTCAGATAAATAACTGCTGAAGTCAACCAAAAAAGAATAAATTTTCAACAAAATAGTAAAATCCTCAAACAAAACCGATTAATTTGAATAAAAAAGTCACATTTTTAACAAAAAAGATCAAGTTTCAACCAAAAGTGATAAATTTTCAAACGGAAAACACAAATTACCAACTAAAAAAGATTACTTTTTCACTAAACCTGGAACAGTTGGAAAAATTAATTTGCATTCAAAGAAACTGAATTTTGAAAAAAAAATTACGTTTTCAAGCAAAAACGTTAATTTTTGACAGAATAGTTCAAATTTTAACCAAATAGTTCAATTTTCAACTAAAGAGATTAATGTTTAACCAAGAAGCTTAATTTCCTAAAAGGAAGTTTCCATCAAAATGCATGAATTTTCAACTAAAAAATATTATTTATTAATCCAAAATCAAAAAGTTAAATTTGCAGCTAAAAAAATTAAATAAAATTATGATTTTACAACCAAAAAGTGAATCTTAAAACAAAAAAGTCGAATAGCAGCTGAATGCAACCAAGAAAGATCCAAATTTCAATAAAATATTTTAATTTGTAACTACCAAGATAAATTTTTGACTATAATAATAATCGAACAGTTAAATTTTCAGTATAAAAAAATTAATTTTGGACCAAAAATTAATTTTTAATTCATTTAATTTAATTTAATTAATTTTTTCAGTCGAACAGTTAAATTTCCAGTATAAAAAATTCATTTTTGACCAAAAAATAATTTTTAATTAATCTAATTGAATTTAATTAATTTTTTCAGTCGAAAAGTTAAATTTCCAGTATAAAAAATTCATTTTTGACCAAAAAATAATTTTTAATTAATCTAATTGAAATTAATTAATTTTTTCAGTCGAACAGTTAAATTTCCAGTATAAAAAAATTAATTTTTGACCAAAAAATAATTTTTAATTAATCTAATTGAATGTATTTAATTTTTTCAGTCGAACAGTTAAAGTTCCAGTAT
>JAWWLR010000158.1:6253970-6270154 GCA_035041075.1 Acraspis erinacei | reverse complement strand
TATTTTAGGCAGGAAAAAGTTTCCCACTCACGAAGAGAATTTTAGAAGCATGTAAAGAGTCTCTAAAATTTATTTGGAAGAGATGATTTTTTGACAAAAACAATATAAAAATGCATAAAATTTTACAAAGCAATCAAATAGTTGAATTTTTAATAAAATAATTGAATTCTTAACCCAAGAATATGAAAATTCAACAAACAAATTATTTTTCCAAAAGTAAAAATGTGAATTTGAAGTCAAAAAAGATAAATTTTCTACAAAACAGATGACTTTTTCTCCCAAAATATAAAATTTTGAAAAAAAGTTAATTTTTAATCAAATAGTTTAATTTTTAATAAAGTAGTTAAATTATTAACCAAAAATACGGAAGTAAAAAAAATATTTTTAATCCAAACAGATGAATTTTAAATCAGCTACTTTAAATTTGAAGACATTTTTTTCACAAAACAGTTAATTTTTCAACTCGAAAATATAAATTTCTAACAAAAAAATTAATTTTCGATCAATTAGTTGAATTTTTAATAAAATAGTGCAACCCTCAACCAAATGAGATTAGTTCCCAAAAATTAAAAATACGAATTTAAAAAAAAGTTAATTTTTAACGCGAAGTTCAATTTTAAAAAAGCTAATCAAAATAAGCTAAAAAGCCTTTTGATTTTAATTCTTTCACATAAATTTTCTCATTATTTTTAAATGTTTTGGTTGAATTAGTAAAAAAATGTACATTTTGTGTGAAAAAAATTACTGAAAAAATCTCTGTTCTTTGAAAATTATATAAAAAAGAAAACACTTTTTGAGCTGAATTTATTTATTTTGTTGAAATTTTTGCAATAGTATGCTCAAGATCACCCTATAACCTTATTTTTTACAAACCCTAACCCACGTACCGTCACTGTCCCGAGATCCACACCTTTGTCGTCAATGAGGGCCATTCTTCGGCACTTGTCTACATGAATAATTAATTTAAAAAAAAAACATAAACAAAATTTAAAGTTATAAAGTTCAAATTATTTCTTAATCTTTCCTTAGAGGTGACCAAACTTTACAAAAAGTTTAAAACAAGTACTTTTTTTCCATTTTTTCGAAAACCGAGGAGTGTAATGGAAAATGAACTTGACGTTTCAACCACAATTAATTACAGTTAATTTTTCATTGAAGAGCTCGATTACCGAAAAATTAAAAAAACATACTTGTTATTAATTTTTTGTAAAGCTAAGTTTGGTCACCTCTTAAGGATGGTTGAAGGAATAATTTAATACCAAAAACTTTCGGATCTCGACATCGTGAGGGCACGTGGGTTAGGGTTGACGGTACGTGGGTTATCACTGGTTGTACGTGGGTTTGCGTTCGCGGATGATAAGGTTGTTATATCAGAGGCAATCGAAGACTTGAAACGAATTTTAAAGAAACCAAATAAAATTATGAAAAACATGGGCCTGAACATTAACGTAAATAAAACAAAAATTATGGTCTTCGAAGAAAAACATACATCGTATACTACTAAAGAAATTGGTAAGTTCCACTGGCCTTATAAACTGAAAATTTATCTTAATTAGGAGGATTTCGTCTAGAAAAATATTTTTTCAGTGTCAAAAGTTTCGGGAACATTCTAGACTACTTTTTTTATTGCGAATGGTAAAAAAGTCATTTGTTTAATTTTTTAATATACATGTAAGGTCTTAGAAGTCTGGTATTTGGATGAAAGTACTTTTTAAAAATTTTCTACGGTGTTCTACAACTTCAAATAATTTAAAAAAATTCATGATAAAGATATCTTTAATTTCATCCCAGGTTGATTAAAATCCGTAAAAGAATCAGAGATATAAAAAAATACTGAAATCTCATTTCCAAAAGTTTTAAACTTTTTCAATATCTTTTAAAATTATGCGGTTTATTATTCTTTATTTATTTATAATTTTTTTAATTAAAGATGTAACTGCAAACTCGTTTTCAAATATGCTGAAAACTCGTTTTTTTGTTGTTTAAAATTTGCTTTCCTAACTGCAAATTAAACTATTATTTTTTCGGTGTGTTTTGTCTTTTTTTAGTTAAAATTTTGTATAGTTCATTGAAACTGTACCTTTTTTGGTAGAAAATTGATCTTTTGGGTTTAAAATTAAATTATTTTGTTGAGAATTAATCGTTTTGTTAAAAATTCATTGCTTCAACTGAAAATTGATCCTTCTTAAATGAAAATTCATTTAATTTTTTTTAAATTAATTTTTTGTGTTGAAAATTCAACTATTTGGTTAAAAATTCATATTCTTGGTTTAAGATTCGTCATTTTGTTAAAAATTCATTTCTTTGGTTGAAAATTGATGTTTTTGACTTGACAATAGGACCAAAAAATGTTTAAAAAGATATTAAGAAACATATTTTTTGCATTAAAATGTTATTTGCATTAACATTATTAATCTTGTAGGTATATGGTTCGTTTTATCCCTATAAACTTAAGTACTTGCTATTAACTTTTTGTAAAGCTAAGTTTGGTTACCTCTTATGGATGGTTGAAGGAATAATTTAATACCAAGAACTTGCGGATCTCGAGATAGTGAGGGTACGTGGGTTAGGGTCGATGGTACGTGGGTTATCACTGATTGTATGTGGGTAAGCGTTCTTGGATTCTTGGTTGAAAATTCATCAGTATGATTAAAAATTAATCACTCTAGTTAAGAATTCGTTCCTTTTTAGCTGAAAATTAATTTTTTAAATTGAAGATTTAACTGCAAAATCGTTTTCTATTATGCTGAAAACTCGTTTTTTGTTGTTTAAAATTTGCTTTCCTAATTGCAAATTGAACTATTCCTTTTTCGGTTTGTTTTGTCTTTTTTAGTTGAAATTTTTTTATAATTGATTTAAACTGTACCTTTTTTGGTAGAAAATTGATCTTTTGGGTTTAAAATTAAATTATTTTGTCGAGAATTAATTCTTTTTAAATTATTTGCTTTAATTGAAAATTGACCCTTCTTAGATGAGAATTCATGTAATTTGTTTTAAATTAATTTTTTGGGTTAAAAATTCAACTATTTAGTTAAAAATTCATTTCTTTGGTTGTAAATTGATCTGTTTGACTTTATAACACAACCAAACAGTGTTTTAAATATATTTAGAAATATATTTTTTGCACAAAAATTTTATTTACATTCAGGTTATTAATCTTCTAGGTGTATGGTTCGTTTTATCCCTAGAAATTTTTAGAAATTGGAATATTTTAGCAACCCTGAATAAGGCTAATGATATTTTTTCTGTTACTTTGACTTCTGCTATCATTTAAATTTGGCGCCCTTTCCAGTTTGAAGCGACCCATTTCCGCGCGAAATTTGAATAATGTAATTATTAATAAAGACAGAAAATCCGATTTTTTAAAAATCCGAATTCAAAATTCTCATTAAATTATCAAAGCTCATAAGGGTCGAGCATATTTTTTCCATGAGAATTTCTCTGAGCACTTAAACTTTTTAGAACACTAATAATTAAAATAATGTTTTTAAAATCAATGGTTAAAAATCTATATTTTTGGTAGAAGATTCATAATTTAAGTTAAAAATTAAATATTTTGATTGATAATTTGTCTTTTTGACTTGAAGACACAACTAAAAAATATTTTAAATATATTTAGAAACAAATTTTTTTGCATTAACATTATTACTCTTCTGCACGTATGGTTGGCTTTACCCCTCGAAAAAATTCAGGAATTGGGATATTGTAACAACCCTGAATAAGGCCAATAATATGTTTTCTATTACTTTGACTTCTTTTATCATTTAAATTTGGTGCCCTTTCCAGTTTGAAGCGACACATTTTCCCGCGAAATTTGAATAATGTAATTATTAATAAAGACAGAAAATATGATTTTTTTAAATCCTAATTCAAAATGCTCATTAAATTCTCAAATCACATGAGGTTCGAGCATATTTTCGTGCTCAAGAGAATTTCTCCGAGCACTTAAACTCTTTAGAACACTTATCAGTAAAAATGATGTGTAAAATAAATGTTAAGAGATCATCTGTTCAGTGTTTAGCACACATTATGTGTCTTTTTATGTCACCTTCATTGCAGATATTATTATCGTAAGCCTGAGATGTTATGTTCATTATACATTAGTGTCTTCTTTACTGTTTGTATTGAGTCAGCTTTGTAGTATGGGTGATAACGAAGCAATGGCTTCTCATTCCTCTCCCACAGGTATAATGTCTCTTGTAATCGTAAAATAAAGAACATATTTTTGCACGTACTTCATTAAATTTTATTTGAGCAGCTTTAGAAGTATGTTCGAAGAGAACCTGTTTTTATTTAATGAATTTACATTTTTAATTGTCGCTTACTTAACACAGATTGGTCCTTTATTTACTTTTTCGAGATTATTCGTTTATTCGCCAATTTAAGTCAATTTCGCAAGAAAAATAACATCTGAAAAGAGTTGGGAACTCAACCTCTAGAATTAAATTAAAATGTACTCAAAATAGTAAAATTATTAATAAAACTAGCAATTAAAATTAATATTATTGAGAATAGGAAATTTACAAATAGCTATTGATATCAAATTAGTAATTTTTATTCTTTTAAGTGGATAGGAGTGCTTTCAAACTATTTAGAATCCTTTTGAATTCTTTTAAATTCCTCGAAATCTTCTGAATTCCTCGGAATTCCTTGATTTCAATATTTTCGTATTCTTGTAATTCCATGAATCCTCTAAATTCTTTGAATTTATGTAATTTCCTGAATTCGTGGAATGTCCTAATTGCTGAGAATTCCCTAAGTTTTAAGAATTGCAAAATAATGCAATGAATTCTGAAGTAATTTAAGGATGTCAGAGAACTCAGAATATTTTAGGAAATTTAAATGACTTTAGAAATTGTTAGAAAATGTTCTGAATTACTTAAATGTTCTGAATTACTTAAATGTTCTGAATTAAGGAAATTCAAAGAATTTCAGATGTTGAGGGGATTCTAAGAATTCGAGGAATTTTAGTAATTCAGAATTTCAGGGATTTGAGACCATTTAGGGAATTGATGGAGTTCAGTAGGGATGCAGGTGATTGAGAGAATTAAATGGATTTTAGGAATTCGGAATATTCAAGGAATTCCGAATTAACAATAAATTCAAGGATTTCAGAAAGTTCAGTTAATTTAATGGATTTCATAGGATTTAGGAAATTCAGATCATTATGGAAATTGAAAGAATTAATTAAATTTATGAAATTCAGGGGAATTATAGAATTAAAAATATTCCAAGAATTTAAGGAATTTCAAAGTATCGAGGGAATTTAAGGGAATTCAAAGGAATTCACAATATTGAAGGATTTTAGGGAAATTAAGGAGTTCAGAGAATTCCGAATATTCCAGGATTCAGGGATTTAAGAGAAGTCGAGGAATTCAGAGAAATCCGAATATTCAAGAAGTCAAGGAAATCAGAGGTTTTCAGGAATTCAGAGAATTTTAGGGATTTGAGAGCATTTAGGGAATTTATATAATTCAGAATATTTCAGGATTTCAGGAGAGACGCAGAATTCAAAGAATTTCAGGAATTCAAAATATTTAAGAAATTCAGAGGTTTTCAGGTATTCAGAGAATTTGAAATATTCAAAGAATTTAAGGTATTCAGGTAAGTCCAGGTGTTCAGAGAATTCCGAATATTCAATGATTCAGGTAAGTCAAGGAATGCAGAGCTTTTTAGGAATTCAGAAATTCAAATAATTCAGAGGTTTTCAGAAATTCGGGAATTCCAAATATTCGAAGAATTTAAAGATTGCAGGGAATTCAGAGAATTTTATTAATTTCAGAGAACTCAAGGAATTAGAAAATTCCGAATATTCAGGGATTCAGGGATTTAAGAGAAGTCAAGGAATTAAGAGAAATCCTGAATATTTTAGAAGTCAAGAATATCATAGGTTTTCAGGAATTCAGAGCATTTGAGGGATTTCAGAGCATTTAGGGAATTTAAACAATTCAGAATAAATAAGGAATTCAGGGGAGTCGCAGAATTCAAAGGATTTCAGGCCTTCAGAATATTCAAGGAATTCATGCGATTTAGAGAATTAAAAGGATTTCAGAAATTCGATGAATTCCAAGAATCCAGGGGTTTTCTGGAATTCGGAGAATTCCAAATATTCTAAGAATGTAAGGATTTCAGGGAAAATTTAGAGAATTTGTGAAATTGCAGCAATTTAAAATATTCAAGGATTCAGGTAAATCAAGGAAATCAGAGGTTTTGAAGAATTAAGAGAATTCTAAATATACAAAGAATTCAAGCAATTCAGAGAATTTTAGGTATTTCAAAGTATTTAGGGAATTGATGAAACTTCAGGAATTCGGAATACTCAAGGATTTCAGAGAACTCAAGAAATTCCGAAAATTCCGAATTTTCGAGGATTCAGGTAAGTCAAGGAATTTAGAGCTTTTCAGTATTTTCAGAGAATTCAAAATCTTCAAAGAATTTAAAGATTTCAGGTAATCCCGGGAATCCAAGGAATTCAGAGCTTTTTAGGAATGCAGAGAATTCAAAATATTTAAAGAATGTAAGGATTTTAGAAATTAAGAGAATTTTTGGGATTTTAAAGTATTTAGGGAATTTAGAGAATTAAAAGGATTTCAGGAATTCCGAATATTCAGGGATTCAGGTTAATCAAGGGATTCAGAGGTTTCAAAGAATTAATAGCATTCTAAATATATAAAGAATGTAAGGATTACAGGGAACTAGTAGAACTTTCGGGATTTCAAAGTATTTAGAGAATTTAGAGAAATGATAGGATTTCAGAAATTCCTGAATATTCAAGGATTTCAAGGAATTCAGTGAATTTAAGAAATTAAAAGTATGCAGAAAATTTTTGAAATTTCAGAGCATGACGTGAATTCTAAAAATTTTAGAAATCCAGAACATTTAAAAAAATTTAATCAGAATATATTTAAGGATTTAAGGTAATTTAACGAATCTAGAGATTTAAGGAAATTAGATCGTCTTAAATATTTTTATTACTCTAAACACAAAACTCTTAATTTGTTTAAACATTTGTTTTTAATAAAAAATTACTTTTAATGTTTCCAATAATGATAAAAAAATTATCATGTTAAAGCCTTTAAAAATCCTTAAGGACATGTGAAACACTTGATTTGAGTAGGAATTTCGCTAACAATTATTTTCACAGAAATTAAAATTAACACCATTTTTTGCCATATTTTCTTTGTACCTTGACATTTTTTTAAACTAAGAACTTTTTTAAATTTAAAATAATTTTTAGGGAAATATAAAAATATTACATATATATGATAAATAAATACTCAAATGAAGTACATAAACGTAGTTTATGGTCTTCTGATATATTTTTCAAATTTTCAATCCGATATCTTATTCACAAAAAAAAGTTCTTAAGTTTAAAAAAAATCAATGAACTGATAAAGTAAGACCGGTAATCTAATCCCTTAGAGTCTGCATCAGGGAGTCCCTCCTTTCCTAACTTTTTTCTCAACCTCTCCAAACAAATCCATAAAATACTTTTTCCCTTCTACCATCTCAATATCCTAGTTTACTCTTTTCCTTCTTTTTTTCTCTCTATTTACAACCTTCCATACCTCTTATTCCGTCCTTGTCTTCTCCGCCTCTTCCTCAAATTTTTTATTTTTCTCCTCTTTCTTCTGATCATACAACTCAGTATACTTCTTCTTTTTTCGCCTATATTCTTCTCGACTACTTTTCCCTTTTCTCCATTTTCTTCATTACTTCCTGAGTTTCTTCTTTTTCTCTTTACATTCCTCATACCATCCACTTCTATTCCTACCTTCAATAATTACTTTTTTGCTGTTGCACTATCATTTTGTTATTTCTCCTATCATTAATTCCATTTCCTCGCCTACACTTCGCTCTCCTCTATTTTCTTTTTATCCATGTTGTTATTAATTTTTTCTCACTCTATTGCCACTGCTATGGGAAAGTGATCACAATCTATACAATCCCATACCTCTAGTTTCTCGACCTTCTCTCTTACCTGATTGTCCACTATTACATAAGCATTTACGGTTTCCTTTTCTTCTCCCTAGGGTGTATATTCCCGTTCCTTATCCCCTTCTATATTTCCGTGTAAGATAAACTATCCTAACTCCTCTATGCTCTTTAACAATCTCTTTCCTTCCTCTTTCCCTTCTTCCTCTATCTCCTGTTCTCACATTAAAATCTCCCCCTCTTATAAGCCTAATATTTTCTTTGTTTTCTTCCATTAGTGCTTTCATCTCCTCTGATTTGTTCTGCAAATCACCGTTCATATAAACCCCCACTAACTTGCACTTCTCTTCTCCCATATTTACCTCTTCTACTATTAATCCTTCTCTTTGTCCTTTTCTCTCTTTCTTATCCTTCCTTGTTATAAATTCGTTCCTTACTCCCATTACCATTCCTCCCATTGCGCTGCCTTGTTATTCTTCCTCTATGCATTTTGATTTCGACATTTCTAACCTCTTAGTAATCATTCCCTAACTCTTTCCCATCCCTTTTCATCTAGCCATGTCTCCATCATTAATATTACATCCCAGCCTGCAAATGTCTCATAAACTCTATATAATTTCTCTCAAATCCTACTATATTCCACTAACATATCCTCCATTCTTCTCCACTTTCATTTCTCGTCTCTCTTCGTTTCTTATTATTTCTTATTTTCCTATCTCCCGTTCTTTTCTATCCTAGATTCTTGGCACCTCATTTCTCACCCACCCATCTCTTTCTTCCTCGCAATATCGCCATACACCTTCTATCCTTTACTTCTTTTCTCTTCTAATTTTTCCTTAACGTATACTGCATATTCCTTTCTGTCCATGTCAAATCATCCTCTATTCTTTTCAAACTTCCATATAGTGTCCTCTTCTTTCTCACTACTTACCTGTTATATTTCCATTTCTTTAGTTTCAATAATACCATTTTTTCTCCTCTTCACGTTTCCTTTCCTACACCCCACAATTCCTCTAACTCTACTTTAGCATCTATCCTTTTAGCACATCTTCCACTCCATCCACTCCTTCACTAAATTCCTTCCTCTCTAATTTTATACCCTTTATCACCATATTATTTTTCTTTCACCTCTTTCTTTTCTTTCTAATCTTCTTTCTATCTCCCTTAGAATTTCCCTTCCTTTATTTCCACTCTCACCATCACTAAACTCCCGGTTTTATTTTTTATCTTTAATATCCTACTTTTCGAATGTGCCACCTTCTTATTATAATCATCCTGCTTTTTTAATCTTTGTTCTAAAGTCTTATTTTATTCCCATAAGGGAATTGAGGAGAACTCACTGAAATTCGTAAAAACTCACAATAAATAAATTTTTTTATTCCCTTGAAAGCCAATTAAAAATGTCTTAATAGACCAAGAAGAATTTTTAAGGAAAAAGTTCAATCTTCATTTAAAACCAATCAATTTTCAACCAATCAGTTGCATTTTGAGCAAAAAAAACAAACAATTTTGACGATAAATTATGAATTATAATATCAAAATAAAATTAATTTTCAATAAAGAAATATTTTGAAGTCAGTAAAGAAAATGTAATCCAGAATGCGAAATATGCATGATAAAAAGACGAATTTCGTACAAAACAATTGAATTTTCAATAAAAACAAGAATTGCAAAAAAGAAAAAGAATCAACCAAATAGTTGATTTTTAAACTATCTGGTAAGCTTCTAGTTAAAAAATTATTTTGCAACCAATTAGAAATTAATTTGCACCAAACTGGTTCAATTTCCAATAAGAATTCCTGAATTAAAAGTCTCGATTACTACAATTCCTCAATTGAAAAATGTCTAAATTGTAAAATTTCTCATAAATAAAATTTCCTAATTAGAAAATTCCTTAATTATAAAAAAAATCCAGAATAATAAAATTTTTCCAAAACATCATCAAATTCCTGAATTGAAAAATTTGAGAATAATAAAATTTCACAATTGGAAAATTCCTTAACATTTAAATTTCACAATTGGAAAATTCCTTAAAATTTAAATTTCCCGATTAATAAAATTCTCCATTTGGAAATTTCTGGCTTAATAAAATTCCTGGGGACGAGTGTCAAGTTCCCGAATTGGAAAATTTTCCGAATAATAAATTCCCAGGGACTACTCGAAAATCCCGAAAAATTAAATTTCTGACACTTCAAAATTCCCGAATTGGAAAATTCCCTAATAATATAATTTCATAATAAATAATAAAATTTACGAATAATAAAATTCACAACATAAAGTTTTCCGAATTATAAAATATCCGAACTAGAAAATTCACGAATTTAAACAATTAAAATTATTTTCATAGGTATTATTTATTTAGTTCAATGAAAGAAAAATATTTGCCCAAATAGTTAAATTTTCAAAATGCATAAATTTGCAACTAAAAAAGATGCATTTTCAACCCAAAATGGATAAATAAAAAACAAATTTTGAAGAAAATTGTTGAAATTTAAACAAAATTAATGAATTGTCAATCAAAAAGATGAATTTTCAAGCATAAATATTAATTTTCTGCCAAAAAACAAGAATTTGATAGAAAGTGACTAATTGATTAACCAAAGTAAAATATATGGAAAAATATATTGCAAGATAAAATATACTACAGAAAATATTAATGGAGCAAAATATTCAATTGAATAGATTATTAAATTACTAGACACAAATAAAGAAAAAGAAAAATATACTGAAATTAATGAAAATGAAATTTTTTACCATTATACATGTTTAGTTCTTTTTTAATTATTATTAAATATGTAGTGCATACATTTTCTTATCAAAATAAATTTGTTTAAATGGTCAAATGGTTCAAAATATAAAACATTCTTAGTGGACTTAGTGGACTCCGTAAACAAATGGATTTGTGGAAAGAAAACCAAACTCTTAATTTTCAAACGAAATTGTTTAAACAATTAATATTCTAGTAGATTTGGTAAAGAATCAAAAAACAAATTGATTGAATATTCATTTTTAGTTGATTCCGTAAACAAATTGACTCGTAGAAGAAAGCCAAACAGTTAATTTTTAATCGAAATTGTTTTAATAATTAATATTCTTGAAAATTTGTGAAGCAAAATGGTAAACAGTAATAGAATATACATTCTTAGTTGACTTCGAAAACAAATTGACTTGTAGGAAAAAGTCGAAACTCTTAATTTTTTAATCGAAATAATTTAAATAATTTATATTCTTGTAAATTTGTCAAGCAATATAGAAAAGAGTCATCGCATAGACATCCTCAGTTGACTTCGAATAAGTAAACAAATTGACTGGTGGAAAGAAAGACGAACTCTTCATTTTTAAATCTAAATTGTTTAAATATTTAATAGTTCTTGTAAATTTACAAATCAAAAAAGAAAAAAGGCATTAAATAGTCATTCCTAGTTGAATTCGAAAATAAATTGACTCTTAGAAAAAGGACAAATTCTTAAGTTTTTAATCTGAATAGTTTAAATAATTAATAGTTCTTGTAAATTTACAAAGTCACAAACAAAAAAGGGCATTGAATACACGTTCCTAGTTGACTTCGAAAACAAATTGACTCGTCGAAAAAGACGAACTCTTAGATTTGTAATATAAATTGTTTAAATATTTAATAGCTCTTGTAAATTTACAAAGCATCAAATAACAAATTAAGTGAATAATCATTCTTAGTTGAGCCCGTAAACAAATTGACTAGTAGAAAAAGGACAAACTCTTAATTTTTTAATCTAAATTATTTACATAATTAATAGTTCTTGTACATTTTCAAAGCAATAAAGAATAGTCATTGAATAGTCTTTCTTAGTTGACTCCGGAAACCAATTGACTCGCAGAAAAAAGACAAACTCTTAATTTTTAATACATATACCTAGTTGACTTCGAAAACAAATTGACTCGTAGAAAAAAAGAGACTCTTAATTTTTAATTGAAAATTGTTTAAATAATTAATATTCTAGTACATTTGCAAAGCATCAAAGATCAAATTGAATGTATAGTCATTCTTAGTTGACTCCGTAAACAAATTGACTCGTAGAAAAAAGACAAACTCTTAATCTTTTAATCTAAATTGTTTAAATATTTAATAGTTCTTGTCAATTTACAAAGCAACAAAGAATAAAATCATTGAAGAGTGATTCTTAGTTGACTCCGTTACACTCGTACAAAAATAGACAAACCCTTAACTTTTTAATCTAAATTGTTTACATAATTAATAGTTCTTGTAAATTTACAAAGAAAAAAGGCATTGAATAGTCATTCACAGTGGACTTCGATAACAAATTGACTCTTCAAAAAGGACAAACTCTGAACTTTTTAAGCTAAATTGTTTAAATAATTAATAGTTCTTGTAAATTTACGAAGCAACAAAGAAAAAAGGCATTGAATACACATTCCCAGTTGACTTCGAAAACAAATTGACTCGTCGAAAAAAGACGAACTCTTAAATTTATAATCTAATTTTAATTTGATTATTCAGTAGATAAATTATTAGAAAATTTTATTATTTGGGAATTTTATTATTCAATGATCTTGTTATTCGGAAATTTTATTATGTATAGGGTATTTTTATATTTTTGGAATTTTTGCAGCGTCGGGAAATTTATTTTTTCATATTTTCTAGCAGTCTCTGGGAATTTTATTAGTAAAAAATTTCATTCTTCAGGATTTTTCGTCCTCCCCAGGCATTTTATTAATCGGGAAATTTCCAATTGCGAAACTTTATTAATCGCGAATTTTAAAATTTCAAAAATTTTAAAATTGGGGGATTTCATTATTCGAGAATTTGAAAGTCTCAGAAAATTAATTTTTCAGGATTTTTCATTCGTACCAAGGAATGTTATTACTCGCACATTAATTATTCGGGAATTTTATTAATCGCAAATTTTATGATTGAGGAATTTTTCATTAGGGGAATTTCATTATTCGGGAATTCTATTATTCGCAAATTTTATTATTCGTGAATTTTACAGTGTCGGGAATTTTATTTCTCAGGATTTTTGATCCGTCCCCGGGAATTTTCTTATTCGTGAGATGCATTGCTAGAACATTTTATTATTTTGGAATTTTATCATACGGGAATTTTATTATTCAAGAATTCTGTTATTCTAAAATTTCATTGTGTATAGGGTATTTTTATTTTTTGGGAAATTTACAGAGTCGATCATTTTATTTTTCGGGGTTCTTCAGCCGTCCCTTGGAATTTTATTATTTAGGAATTTTATTAAACGGGAATTTTGTAATTCATGAATTTTCCAATTGGGAAATTTTATTATTCGGGAGTTTTTCAATTGGGCAGATTGAAGTCTGCCTTACTTTTTAAACATTAATAAAACTGTGAACAAAATTGAGATCTGCGCAACAAAAACCCAAAATTTCCAATTGGGCAATTTTATTAAAGGGGAATTTTTTAATTCAGAAATTTTCCACTAGGGGTATTTAATTATTCGGGAATTCTGTATTTCGCGAATCTAATTATTTATGAATTTTACAGTGACGGGAATTTTAATTTTCAGGATTTTTCATTCGTGCCCGGAAATTTTATTGTTCGGTACATAAATTATTACAAAATTTTATTACCTGGGAATTTTATTATTCAAGAATTTTGTTATTCTGAAATTTTGATTATGTATAGGGTATTTTTTGTGAAATTTACCGTGTTGAGTATTTTGGCTTCCGTTTCCGGCACCGATCGCAAAAGTACTCCATTGTGTTAAGTGGTAGTTTTTTGGCCTTGGTGAAGGGAATAAGGGTGAGTGGATGCAGAAAGGGCAGAGAGTGTGGAGGTCGAAATTAAGCGAATAAGGGTGAGTGAAGGCAAAGTTTTAAGGGGTGAAAGTGAGTTGTTTGAAGTGAAAATTGGGAGACTGCGAAGTTTTTGAGGTTAGGAGTAGGAAAAAATAGTTGATGGCAATGGGGGGCAAGAGGTAAGCGATTAAGGCGGGAAACTCACAGAGCTTTGGGTAAGGTAGAATGCCAACGACGCGGAATCCACAAACTGGCGCAAGAGGGCAACAGTTACTAGACGATAGAACAGAACGGCAAGTAATGATGGCAATAAGAGCTGAACGTTGCAGAAAGCGAGCGAAGTGGGGGGAATGGGGACGTTGATTGCAATGACAGCAGCGATGAGGTTGAGGAAAGGTCCGAGAAGCCGACCAGCGAGAGGATGGTAACGAGTAAAGACTTAGGTACGGGCAATCGACGCGGAAGACCCTCAAACCTACAGCGCCTCAACAGGCTAGGCAGCGTGGGTTCGAATACGAGTTTGAATTAATGGCAAAAAGGCAAGCGCGACGAGCAATGAAGGGGAGGATAAAAGAAAAAGAGAGGCCGGGGACGATAATTTAGAAAGGGACACAGAAAACAAGAAAGTTAGAATCAAACGGAAAACAACCGAAAAAGAAAGGGGGTTGGGGGGAGGTTTGAAAAACTGGAAGCTCTCATAAAAGGGTTTAGAGAGGAAAATAGAGAGAGATTGAATGATATGAAAAGGGATATGAATAGGCAGGGAAAAGATGTACGGGGGGAAGTGAAAAAGGTAAGAGAAAAATGGGAAGAATAGGATAAACGCTGGAAGGAGGAGAGGGACAAGGTTTGGGGTAAAATGGAGAGCATAGAGAATAGACAAAGAGAGTTTGATGAACAGAGAAATATTGTGATAAAACAGCTAGAAGAATAGATAAGAAATTTAGAAGTTAGAAGTGAGCATATGGGGAAAGAAGCAAAGAATGGGGAAATAGTTAAAGGGTATGAAAAGAACGTGCAAAGTGAAATGGAAGATTGAAGAAAAGACCGAGTGAGATTGAAAGAAGATTGGAAGCGAAAGAAAGGGCGAAGAGGAAAAATATAACTTAGTGGTTAAGGGATTGAAAGTGGAGACTGAAACAGGCGAAGTGGAAATAAAAAATGTTTTGAGAGACATAAGAGTGCAGGTAAGGGTAGAAGGAGTTAAGAGAATAGGAGGGATGAAGGAAGGAACAGAAGGAATGTTTTTAGAAAAGTGGGGAGTGAGGAGGAGAAAAAGAAAATTATGGAGGGACAAAAATTCTTGAGAGGCAAAAGGGAAAGAATTGAAGAAGATCTGATATAGAGGGAGAGGAAAAGGAAATGGCAAATAGAGCAGAGGGCTTGGATAGAGAGGAAAAAGAGGCACACGGTGTGGATAGGGAGAGACAGGTTATGGATAAATGGGGAGTTCCAAACGACAAAGCGGGAAACAATGAGGAGGAAAGAAGAGGGAAGGGACGAGAGAAACGTGAAAATAGCTTTCTGGAATGTGTTAGGTTTGAAGAACAAGAATAAAGGATTTTGGAGGGAGTGAGAAAAGTGGAATGTCATTACGACGAGTGAAACCTTGGCGGATCAGAAGGACTGGAAGGCGATAAAAGGACTGTTGCCGAAAGGTTATGTGTGGACAATGAAAGAAGCAAGAAGAGAACACGTTAAAGGGAGAGGGATGGGTGCATGGTGTCAGGGGTGAGAAAAGAATTAGAAGTAAAAGGTACAAAAGATGGGGACAGTGAGGAAAAGGATGGAACAATGGTAAGAAGGATTATAGTTGGGAAAGTCGAAATAGCTGTGGTTTGTGTATATAGAAGAAGAGGGGAGGCGGAAGTTTGGAGAGTAATAAGGAGGTGGATGAAGCAAAAGAAATAACTGGTTTTAATAGGAGGGGACTTAAATGATTGGACTAGCGAACAGCGAGTAGGGATTTGGGATGAAGAAAAGGAGGCATATTTCAGAAAACACAAACATAGAGAGGCGGACCGGAAGGGGAGGAACTTACTAGACGTGATAGGAGAAACAGAATGGTTTATATGTGATGGGAATACGAAAGGAGATTAAGAAGGGGAGATCACATTCATAGGAAAGGGAGCAACAGTGATAGACTACATCTTGGCTGATGAAAGAATGCGGCATATGATAGGGAGTATGCAGCTGGGGAATGAGATAGGGTCGAAGTACTTCCCGGTCATAGCTACACTAAAAGGAGGCGACAGTAATCGCGGCAGAGGGAGAAATGAGTTAGGGGGAGAAAAGAACACGAAAATGGGAGTATGGGGGGTAGATAAATTAAAAGAGTTTAAACTAAAGGTGGAAAGGGACAAGGTTAGGTCTGAAAAAGAGGAGGGAGTAGACTCGTTAATTGAAATATTGAAGGGGTCGATTGAGAAGGTAAAGGATGAGCTGGGTACTAAAGAAGAAGGAGTAGGGGTAAAGAGAGGCTGGTG
>JAWWLR010000158.1:6224500-6239829 GCA_035041075.1 Acraspis erinacei | reverse complement strand
GAATATATCAGCGCGTACATTGTAATTACGATTTATTGATCAAATATCTTCAGATTTATCGCTCCTATGAATTTTTCATATTATGCAAAATTTGAAAAAAAAACATTACCTTAGAAATTTCGACATGTCCTTATAAAGTAACGAATTTCCATTGTGAAACAATTCGTTTTAGAAAAATTCGACTTTTTTTATTCCCTAGTTTCTTGTTGCAATTCAGCTATTTTTGTGGAAAATTATTTTTTGATGAAAATTCAACCAAACATTGTTGGTAAAACTAAAAAAAGATCATTTTTGATGTTGAACATTCATAATTTTAGTTAAAAATTGATCACTTCGATTGAAGGTTTCTGATCTATGTGGTTGAAAATTTATCTTTTGTAATTGAAAGTTCAACTACTTGGGTAAAAGTTGAGCTACTTTGTTAAACTTTTTTTTCAGGTTCATTTCTTTGGTCGAAAATTGAACTATTTTGTTTTAAATTCCCTTTTTCTTGTTTAATAGTATTTTTTGATTGAAAATACGTCTTTTTGCGTTGAAAAGTAATTTGTTTAGTTGAAAAATCGTATTTTTGACCGCTGGCAGAGAATTAAATAAAATCACATGAAAAAGGTTTCGTGCCCTTTTTCCCCAGAGCAATGGTTTTTGCACTCTTGGAATTAAAAAAAAATTCATAACTCGAAAACCATTCCTCGTAGAAAAAAATTAAACGATACCTTTTTTTGTGATTTTATTTAAATTTCCTGAAAAATATCACAATTTCTTTTTATTTAGTTAAAGCAACTGTCTATGAAATAATGGTTCATAACAATATGCAAGCTTTTTTTCGGAAAAATCAATATCGTTTTCGAAATTTATAGAATACGACTGTTTTTTTAGGGGATCCCGTATTTTAAAGGAAATTATAGCCAGGGTTAGGACATTTGGGCCGAAGCAATGATTTTACTCGTGTGAGGGTACAGTCACGTGGAGGAAATGTAGATAAATTATTGGAATAGTTTCGACCAATGACGTTATTGCACAAATTCTATCAATCACAGCATTTGTCAAAACCACCATCATGGGACTCCGCTCTGACATCAGCCCTCGCTTCGCTCGTGCAGCTAATTTCACGCTCATGAAATCGTTGCCTATCGACCCTCGCAACGAAATATACTATCTCAGTGAATTTGTTTGGTTAGTAGGTGCGAAAAGTATGTAGTTAGGAAATGATTCGGCTGAAATAGCTGGTATGCCAGCTGTTTCAGCCGAACGGGCGACCTGGTATACCAGCTCGCCCGTAAACGGAGGAGAGGGGCGAACGTTTGAATTTACAATGGAAAAGTAAAATTGTGTAGTTTATAGTTTATTTATTCGCTAAATATTTTTTACAAGTTATGTGTGTGCACTTTAGTAGAGATAATCTATGTTGGCTTCGAGAGAGGTGACAATGGGCGGCTCGTGATACCTAGTGCTGATTTCGTGAACTAGGATTTTTGGTGAGATTATTCATTACCAGCTCCCCAACAACTAGCGTTTTCGGCAAGTGCGCGCCCTTTTATTCAGGAGGCTGTATGGGCGTTGTGGGAGTCGCGCAGGGAGGGTAG
Source organism: Acraspis erinacei (assembly GCA_035041075.1). Classification (NCBI taxonomy): domain Eukaryota; kingdom Metazoa; phylum Arthropoda; class Insecta; order Hymenoptera; family Cynipidae; genus Acraspis; species Acraspis erinacei. The sequence continues at coordinate 6,238,246 of JAWWLR010000158.1, read as the reverse complement.
AAAACCGGCGGAGGGAGATGCGCGCGTCGAGCTTCGCTAGTGCTGTGCTCACGGCCCTCACCTACAAGGCCTTGCCTTGCTGACGTCACGTTATTTAGTACCTTCTTTGGCCACGGTATGAGGAGATTGTTTTAAATCCATAAAAAAATATTTTCGCTCTATGCGAGCCGCGTATAACATGTTTTATTAGAAGTTCGTCTTTCTGGGCTGAAATTTTTTTGAAAATTTGTATTTTTGTGTTAAAAGTTCAACTGCTTTGTAGCAAATTCTCTCTTTTTGGGTTAAGTATTCAACTGCTTGGTTGAAAATTCGTCTTTTTGGGTTGGAAGTTTAACTGAAATGTCTCTTGGTTGAAAATTCAACCATTTATTTGAAAATTAATGTTTTGTGGCCAAAAATTAAACTTGTTGGTTTAAAAAAACTTTGTTACAAAATATTTGTTGTTGTTAAAGATTCAGCATGTTAGTTAAAAATTCATCTCTTTGGTTCAATGTTTCCGAATTATTTTGTTGAAAGTTGATATTTTTTCATTGAAAATTCAACAACACTGGTAAACATTAAACTGCTTTCTTAAAAATTCATTTTATTACTTGCAGGTTCATCTTTTCGATGAAAATTTAACGATTTTACTGGAAATTCTTTCTTTCGTTAAAGATTAATTAGTTTTTTTTGCTAAAAATATAACTTCTCTATTTTTAATTAAAAATCCATAGTTTTCGGTTTAGAAGTAAATTTGTTACCGAATGTTCGCGTTTTGGCTTAAATGTTCAACAATTTGTATAAACTTTTTTTTCTGTATTGACAGAAAAATTCTTATACGTTAAAAACTCGTCGTTTGGGTTGGAAAATTCATCATTTAGTTCAAAATTCATTCCCTTGGTTGAAAATTATTTTGATTGACAATTAATTTTTTTACTGAAAATTTCAGTTTTCCATTTTTTTAATTTCTATTTTGACTTGTTTGTTGATATATCAACTATTAAATTTGTTAAAGAGAATCTAAGAATTTCATTTTTTTTTTAGAAAATTAATCTTCTTGGTTGAAAACTTGTCCTTTTGGATATGAAATTATTTTTTTTACACATTTTTTTTTCTTTGTTGAAAAAAATTTCTTGGTTGAAATATTATTTATCACATTTTTAAAATTAATTTATCTCTATAAGTTGAAAATTGTTTTTCTGTTGTTGAAAATTGAAATTACATTTTCTGACGAAAAGATAAAAACATAATTTTGTTAATAAAAATTTATATTCTTGGCTGAAAACTTGCCATTTTTATTTTTTAATTTCCCGCTTGGTTAAAAATTCAATTCTGTTTGAAAATCGAAATACTTTATTGAAAATTCGTTTTCTTTTAATTTCAAATATTTCGTTGAAAATTCAACACTAATTTTTTAATTTCAACTATTTTTTAATTTTTCTTTTTTTGTCCCCTTTGGGCAGAAATTATGTTTGGAAAAAATTAATCTTCTTTATTGAAAATTATTCTTTTTGTTTTTTAAATTTCTCTTTTGCTATGAATTTAATTATATCAAATATTAAATTTTTTTAGTAATTCATCTTTTTGTTGAAAATTACAATTTTTTTGTCTTTGAAACTTTAACTACTGGTTTAAATATTTATATTTTTATATGGAGAATTCAACTGTTTTTCAAATTCATCCTTTCGGATAAAAAATTTATCTTTTATTTTTAAAAAATCGTATTTTTTTATTAAAATAAGAAATGATTTTAGATTGTTTTATAGAAGATTCTTGATTAAGAATGCTAAAAGATTGAAATGCTGGTCTTTTAGTGTTATAATGATCAGATAAAATGAAAAGTTGGTCAGGGAAAATCAGGGAAAAGTGAGAAAATTTGGAAAATGAAGTTTTACCACCAGCCTAAAAATTTTCATACTAAATTAAATAAAAAACTAAATTCAGCCTAATTAATGTTTTGAATTTTATACTATAGACCGCAAGAGAATATTTCTGCTATCTTGAATATTCTGAACTCTAACCCTTATCGTCTGCAAACGTTATTTCATCGTTTCTGCGATGAGGAGTTTCTCAATAAAAATTGAGTTTATAATTACTATTAACATTTCAAAAACATAGTGTCTCTAGAAAACTGTTTTTTTAAATGACACAAATCACTTCCAAAATTTTTATTTGTATAAGACGTTCTTTAATAATTTTAATGTATTATTATTTAAGAACCAAGACTAACAATTCTTGATAATGAATTTTTTTTAAATGCATATTTTATGCAGTTAAGTTAACAAGAAAATATTTAATCGTCTGGCTTGTGCCAACTATTAACAATGTCAGTAGTAGTCATTTGTTGACATTTTGACAGCAGTATTTGTACTCGATAAGCAACAGGTATCAGAACTATATTCACCTTGACCAATTATTAATTATAGATACATATTTATTATTACTGAACCTGTAATTTATTAGTTTTTTATATTATGCATGAGCAACAATAATAATTATAAATTAAAATAAATGGGATGACTGCAATTTCCCGAATTATAAAATTACTGATAAAAAAATGATCGAAAAGTTTATAATATTATTGATTTAAAAATTCCCGAATTGGAAAATTCACAAACAATCAAATTGCTACATTGAAAGATCCCTTCAATTAAAAAAGTGCACGAATAAAAATTCTTAAATTTAGATGATTTTGAAGATCAAAGGTATAAGTTCTTAATTCTAAACTTTATAAATTGAAGAAACTTGGAATTTAAATCACCGGAATTAAACCTTATTCAATTGAAAAATTTTAAACTTGCTTACTTTGTAATTTTTAAATTTAAAAATAAAAAAACTCCATTCATAAAGATTATAAACAATAATTCCTAAATTATATTTTTTAGATGATTTCGAAAATAAGAGATCAAGTTTTCGATTCTAAAACTTTCAAATTCAAGATATTTTGAATTAAATCATTAAAATAATAAATTTTGATTGCAACAATTTTGTTAACTCTTCAATTTTATGATTTTGGAAATCAAGTCAAGTTTTCAATTTTTAATCTCCGAATTGAATGTAGTTCATCAAAATTACAGAATTTTAAGTCCTGACTTAACTTTAAACTTGCGCAGGGTTTTATTCTAATTTTTCAAAAGTGAATGCAATTTTGTAAAATGACAATTAAGAAAATTTTGAATTTTGAAAATACATAGTTAGAAATTATCAAATTTCCAAAATTTTTATTTTTACTTTGAATTTCGAATGCAAATCATTAAAACTATAATTTTTTTATTGTAACTTGTTAGAATTAAAAACTCTTTAATTAAAACAATTACAATTTAAACTTGTAAGAATTACAAATTACTAAATTTTCAAGAATGATATTTTAAAGGTATGTAATTTGGAACTTTTTTTTTGAAAAATTCAATTTTTAAGATTTGCAATTGTAAATTCTTGCATTTTTCGATTGGGTATTTATAATTCCTCGATTTTTAATATTTGTTATTTAAAACTCTTTGATTTTAAATATGTATAACAAAACTAGTAAATTAAAATTTTTCAAGTTTCTCAAGTTTCAGATTCTAAGTCTTCCAAATTGAAGAAATTTCGAATATACACCATCAAAATTGCAGAAATTATTATTTATAAATCGTTAAAATAAAAAATTCTTATATTTTAGATATTAACAATTTAAATTTCTCCAAGTATGAAAAATTAGAATGAGAAATTCTTAAATTTCAAAAATATAGAATTACGAATTATTCAATTTCCAAGATTTATAATTTGAAGGTTTGTAATTTGGAACAATTTTGATTAAATAGTTCAATTTTGAAGATTTTTAAATTAAAATTCTCCAGTTTTCACTATTTCAAATTTGAAATTCTTCAATATTAAAAATTTAGAATTGAACAGTCTTTGTGTACAAAAATTTATTAAAAAAATTCTTAAAATTTCATGATTATATAGATCCAAATAAAAAAATTCAATTCGAAATGTAACAAATTAAAGAAATTTTCAATTTAAATAATCGAAATTACATAATTTGGAAATATAACACTTAAAATTTTCATAATTTAAAAAAATGTAATTTTTCAAAATTATTAACTCTGTTATTCTGAAAACTTACAATTTAAAGTTTCAGAATTTAGAAGAACTAATGACAAATTTTGGAATTTTTAAAATATATAGTTGCAAAATATTTAATTTGCAAGATTTGTATTACAAATATTTATGTTTTCAAGATACGTAATTTGTAACATTTTTTAATAGTTTAATTTTTTAAGTTTTCAATTGAATCTTCTAAAATTTTGAAGTGCTAAAATTGAAAATTCTTCCAAATTGAAGAAATTTTTAATTCAAATCATCAAAATCACAGAATTTTAAAATATAGTAACTTATAAATAGCATAACTTTTAATTAAAAATTAAAATCTCTTCAATTTAAAAAATTTTAAATTTAAAGTTCTACCACTTTGAAGATTTAAAATTGAAAAATTCTTCAATTAAAAAATTTGTTACGATTTTGAAAATCAAATGGCAAGAAATTTCATAGAATAAATCGAATTTTCATATTTTTCAATGTAATTTTTTCGAATAAAAAACTCTTGAGTTCAAAAGATTTACCATTTAAAGTTATACAATTTGAAAGATTTCAAATTGGACATTCTTTAATTTTAATGATTTTTCATGATTTTGAAAATAAAAAATGAAGAGATTTCATTGATTAAATAGAGTTTGTTATTCATTTTCAGTGCTTAAAATATTGTTAAAAATTAATATGAACAGGTTTTTATTTATTTAATTTGGAGAATCCGAGAAAAATAATAAAATGAAAAGTCTATAAACCTAAGTGGTTTGAAGAAACTTCTAATGGTAAGGTTAAGAATATTAATAATTTAATTATTATTTAGTGATAACATAAACTTAAATACAATAAATTAATAATAATAATAATAATTAGTATTACAATTAGGTATTTTGTAAATATCGATTTTCATTTCTAAGTTCTAAAAAATTGCTTTCAAGTTCCGCCGGGATTCGAACTCCGATCTTTCAGATTGCCGATGTAATTTCTTATACTTCTAAAAAGAATTTTTCAAAATGTCAAATGTTTTATATTTTTTAATTTTATGGTTTGGTCCAGATAAGCGTATTAAATATTTTGATTTTAATCGTTTTTTGTCTTCTGGTCTAAAATAAATATTTTTTAAATATTGATTTTTATTTTTAAAATGTGAAAAATAAAAATCAAGCACCATTGTAGAATATTGATTTTAAACCAGTAGACAAAAACAATTAAGATCAAATTATTTTTTTTAAGCTGAACTACTTTGCTAAAAATTAATTAACAATTGGGTCATCTTTTATTCTGCGCCTTCTTAAAATGAGGGCCTAGATAAAGAACAAAGGAATCTTTGAATGCTGAAGAGCAAATTTTTGTGAATTAAATTGAGATAAAGTTCTAGTTTCAATGTCCTTATTGTTCTCTAGAAGAAGGCAAATACAGAAAAAAAGTTTCGACCTACTTTTTATTTTTTTAGCTCCATTAATTATTTAAAATCTCATGCACATTCTGAGAAAAAAAATGATTTTACACTGCGCCTTGCATTCCCACCGCAATTTATGCACAAGAAGCATTTATCAATTTAGAACGCTTGAGCCACTTTGTTTACGACAGGCATTCGTAACTATTTTTCTCATAAAAATAATTAGCTTTAAGCGTGTTATGATCGCAAAAAAATGAGTTTGATAATATCGCTTTTGTATTTGACTTTTATGTGGTTATTCACTCGATATTTGTTTTGAATTTAAGACTGACTTGTTTTTTAAATTTACTTATTTTAGTTTTTAGTTAATTTGTTTAATACATTTTTTATCTTAGATTTTATAACCGAATTCATATCAAATCATACAGAAAGTGAAACTTTAAATCAAAAAACCATTTGTTTCTTAAATATTTTGTTTTTGAAAGAAAATAAGACATTTATTTTATCGTTAAAAAAAAAATAATTTTCGCGAATTTATGAGTCTTTGAAATTTTAGGTATGTTTGAAAAAAATCAGAAGTTAGGCCATGGATCTGTAAAACAGTTTGTCACCACCGGTTGGTAACACAGTTTATTACCATTGACTGGTAAAACAGTTTGTGCCATCGGTCAGTTACTTATAATGGAACGTTTCCCCCTATCCCCTTCGTCCCAGGAAGTTTGTCTCGGGGATAAGAAAACTGCAGAAAAGTGAGTTGACAAAACCGTATTGGATTGTTATGTTAAAAATTCAACAAGTTTGTTAAAAAGTCACACTTTTTGGTTGCAAATTAAACTATTTTGTTGAACTTTTATCGTTTTAATTTGGAATTTTATCTCTTTTTGTAGAAATTTAATCTATTTTGGTTATGATACAACTCTCTGGGAAAAGTTCATCATTTTCAGTTGAAAATTAAGTTTTTTGTTGAAACTCTTCTTTTTGTAAATAATTTTGATGTTGATTCATTTTTTTCTGCTGGTCTAATAGCAATATTTTTTGTAATATTCGTTTTTATTTCTAAATGGTGAAAAATTATTCTTAAGCTCCGCTGGGATCCGAACCCAGGTCATTCAGATTGCCGGTCAGATGCTCTTGCCCACTATTCTACGGAGATACGAGATTATTTTCTCAGCAACCATTGCAAGTTTAATTAAAATGTAATGCCTTATACTTTTAAGATTTAATTTTTAAACATTGAAAGTTATATTTATTTTTTATGTTAAGGTCCTTAACCAGGTAAATGTCGTAAATAATTTTGATGTTAAATTAGGTTTTTCCACTAATTAAATCTGCTACCTAAATAAATAACACGAATGATAAATATATGTAATAAATAATAATAATAAAAATAAAAATATGTGAAAAATAAAAAAATAAATAAAACTACCTCTTGAATCTTACCAGTATAAGGAATGGCATTGGAATTCAACTTCTAAGGGTTGTGACTACAATAATATCTTATCTAAGTAGCTTAGCGGATAAGAGCATCAGACCGGCAATCTGAAAGACCTGGGTTCGGATCCCAGCGGAGCAAGAGAGAATTTTTTTCACTATTTAAATAAATAAATATTAAAAAAATATTGATTCTAGACCAGTAGAAAAAAGTGAATCAACATCAAAATTATTTACTACATTTACTTGTTAAAAACCTTAAAGTCACAAATAAGATTCTTATTTTCTTTTTGGTTGTGAAAATTTCTCTCTCTTCTTTAATAATCTATTTTTTGAAGATTCTTAATTTTAATTAAAAATGAAATTGTTTTGTAGCAAATTGTCGTTTTTGGCTTAAGAATTCAACAAGTTGGTAGAAAATTCTACTATTTTGGTTAAAAATAACATTTTTAGTTGAAAATTTAATTATTTTCTAGAAATTGGACTATTTTGTATGAAAATTGAACTATTTGGTAGAAGATTAACATTTTTGTTACAAATACAACTATTTTGTCGAAAATGCGTATTTTTGGCAAACAGTTAGAAATTTCATAGAAAATTGAATAATTCTTTAGAAATATTAACCCTATACTCGAAACTTGAATTACTTCATTGAAAATTTATTTATTTGTTTGATAATTTAATTATGATTTTAAAAATAAACTTCTTTGTTGAAAATTTGCATTTTCGATTTGATAATTCAACCATTATGTATAAATTTTATATTTTCGCTTAAAACATTAAAAAATTTGTATAAAATTTAAAAATTTGTTCGAAAATTAAACTAATTTGTTAAAAATACATTTCTTGGGTAGAAAATTTAACTATCGCGATGAAACTTCATTTTTTTTTGTTGCAAAATACTTTTTTTAACTGAAACTGTAACTATTTCATACTTTGTTGAAAACTCGCCTATTTTGGTTTAATTACACTGTTTTTCGTTTAAAATTAAAATCTTTTTTTTGGTTGGAACGTCAACTATTATACTTTTCTTCAAAATTCGTTTTGTGGTTGAAAATTGCACTGTCTTGTAAAAATTCTTTTTTTCAACGAAAATAAATTGTTTTAAATAAAAATTTAACTATTTCATTTTTGATTAAAAATAGAAACTTTTTGGTTTAAGAAATCAACTGATTGGTTGCAAATTTTTTTAATTTGTTAGAATCACGTTTTTTTGATGGAAAAATTAACTTTTCTCGTAGAAAATTTAACTAGTTGGTTGAAAATTAATGTATTTTATTAAAAAATGGCTCGTTTTATCGTTTTATTTTATTAAATTCAACTGTTATTTAAAATACGAAAAAAATATTACATTTTTGCGAAAATTCATCTGTTTGGTGAAAATTTAACTGTTTAGTTAAAAATTAATTTTTTTGTTCAAAATTTATATTTTTGATTTAAAAATTCTGCTGGTTTGTAGAAAAGTATTTTTTTTTTAATAAAAAAGAACTATTCTCTTTTTGAAAAAATGCATTTTTTAGTTTAAAAATGCTACTATTTGGTTGAAAATTTATTTAAATTGTTAAAACTTTATTTAATTTCATGAAAATCTATCTTATTTGGCAGAATATCGATATTTTTGGTTGAAAATTCAACTGTTTGTTTAAAAATTTACTTATCTTTTTAGAATTCATCTTTTTTATGAGAAAATTTATTTTTTTAATTGAAAATTCACCTTTTTAGTTCCAAATTCACTTATTTGGTTGAAAATTTTATGGAAAGCTCGTTATTTTGGCTTGAAAAATTGACATTTTTTTATTTATTGACCAAAAAATCTTTGCTTTTTTCAATTGTTTTTTCATCTTTTACTTTTTTCAAATGAGTTCGGATGTGCATATGCATTTAATTGCTTTAAAAATCTCGATTTATTATGCATTCGTTTTTGAAATATTATTATTAATCTTTTATTAAGATTTCAAAAGAAAATCATGAATTTTTTCAATTTAAAAAAATTCTGTTTTGTTTAAAAAAGCAGATCCTGATAAGAAAAACTTGAAAAGTAAGTAAAAATTTATTATATAGAAAGAAATATGAATATGAATATGAACCGAAAAAAAGAAATTTTTGTAATTAATTTTAAAATTATAATACGTTAATAAAATTTGGTTTCATGACCTAATTATAAATGCTTATAATTTTTAAGAATTTTTAATTGAAAAGGAAGATTCGAAAAAGGATGAGTTATTTCACACCTTACCTCATTTACTGGTGAAAAATGACTACTAATTCATATTTTAAGAAAATTTTTCTTAGTTTAATTTTTTATTTCTGTCACTATTTACTGATTTTTCAAAAATGATTGAATATTTATAAATCATGGTTTATTTTTCCAGGGAACGTAATCTCTATAACTGTACTGCTTTCAATTTGAAAAATGAGTAAATAATCTTCAAATATAATTAATTGTTTTAAAATAGTTCTCTTTAAAAAAGATTATTTTAACGATTTTAGTAACATTATTTTCATTTTTAAAATTACAGAAAAAATATTTTTTCGGGCATCCAATTTTTGGCACAACTAATTTGAAAAAAGTGAAAAGTGGATTTTATAGAAAAATCTATTATTTTATTTGATCCAATAATTAAAAAAATATATTTTTACATTTTTTGATAAATAAAGAAATGTTTTTTGGGTAATTTAACTTTATTTTCTTGTAGCGTACAAATGTTTTCAATTAAAAACAATATTTTTTATTTGAAATGGAATTCACAGTAATATTATTTTGATTCTTAAAATCAAAGAAAAAATATTTTTTTCAGGCATCTACTTTTTCGCACAGTCTAAATTTTGAAAATATTTAAAATGGATTTGATAGATAAACACATTTTTTATTTTATCCAATGTTTAAAAAAATGTTTCCCACATAAAAAAGAGAATCTGTACGTTAAATTTGGTCGAATTTGTTATTGGACAATTTAAAAAAACAAGTTTTTTTTTGGCGAAACCACAAATGTTTTCTTGTACTTTATCTTTATTTTCTTGGATTAAAAAAAAATTCCATTAAAAATTATGTTTTTTAATGAAAATGGCATACCCAGAAATATTATTTTGATTTTTAAAATCTCAGAATTTTTTTTCACCCATTTCATTTCTGTTACAACTATTTTAAATTCGACTTTTTCTTTCCGGCTGAATTTTGAAAACAGGGAAAGTGGATTTTATGAAAAACCCCATTGTTTTATTTTATGCAATATTTTTTCTTTAAATTTTTCCTGGTATAAAGAAGACTTTAAATTTTGTAATTTTTGTTTCCTTATTATTATTTTAATTTTGTCAAATATGTCCTTGCAAAAGTGGTATGATTTAATCGAAAGTTTAAATAAAAACTGTATGATTTAAGGTGCATTCGATCTTATCTTTAATCTTTATTGTTATTATTTTAAGAATAAGATGATAAGATCCTGATATAATAACGGCTGATATAAATATGGAATTATGTAATAATAATTAAATTATATAATAATTTTATTAAAAAAAAACAAATGTTTCTTGCCTCCTTATTCCATTTTACCATATCAGTTTCCTCATGAAAGAATCTCGATCATAATACACGTGGGTGTTTTTCAAGGTTTTTTTCCTAGTTGAAGCGAATCGAAGTCCGCATTCAACTGTAAATTAAATAACTTTGACGTTTTGCAGCGGACCAATTTTTGAAAAAAATTCTTGCTACATTGCACAATAATTATTGCAACTTACAGTAAGTGAAATATGAGTAAGCACGAATTCAAGTGTGAAATAAAAAAAAATGATTGATGACAAGTTGAAATGTTCAAAACAAATTGTATTGCTTAAAAACAATGTAAGAATCTATCATTAAAGAAATTTTAATTTTTAGATTTGAAGATTGTTTCGGCCAAAAAATAATAATTTTCAATTGAAAATATTTTAAAATAAACATTTTTAGATTAAGTAATATTTTAAGTAAAGCACTGATAAAAAATCCCGAAAAAGAAAATTCCTGAAATTACAAAACATGCCGAAACATAAAAATCCCGAACTGGAAAATTTTCGAACTATTTTTAATACTAAAGAAATTTAAAAGTTCCCGATTTATACAAATTCTGAATTTAAACAATTAAAAACATTTGCGCTTTTTAATTAATATTATTTATTTATTGAAAATGAAGTAATTAAATATATTGATCAGACAATTTTTTTTTAATCCTTAATATATTATTATTATACGGGATGACTGAAAAATCTCGAAAAATAAAAGTCCCGACACGGTGAAATTCCCGAATTCCCGAATTGAAAAATTCCCGAATCATAACATTCGCGAATAATAAAATTGCCGAAAATAAAATGACCGAATTGGAAAATTTCCGAATATTAAAATTCGCGAATAATAAAACTACCGAAGAAAAACTACCGAAGAAGAAAAATACCGAATTGGAAAATTCCCGAATAATAAAATTCTCGAATTATAAACTTCGCGAATTGGAAAATTCCCGAATAATAAAATTCTCGAATTATAAACTTCCCGAATTGGAAAATTCCCGAATAATAAAATTCTCGAATTATAAACTTCCCGAATTCGAAAAATCCCGAATAATAAAATTCTCGAATTATAAACTTCCCGAATTAGAAAATTCCCGAATAATAAAAGTCTCGGCAGTTAATATAATATTACCGACTTGGAAAATTCTCGAATAATAAAATTGCCGATAAGAAATTGTTGAATTATATAATATCCGAAAAGGAAAATTACCGAATTCTAACAATAACAAATTTTTCATAAGTATGTTTTATTGATTAAAAATACAATAATGAAATTTTTCTTTTCTTTAATAATTTTTAATGTTTAAAATTTCGAAATATTATTTTTAAAAATACAAAAAGCGATCGCAAAAATCGAATTTTAAATTTACATATATTTCTTTATTATTGTATTTGTAATCAATAAAACATATTTACAAAAAAATTAGGATTGTTTAAATTCGGGAATATTATAATTCGGAAATTTTACAATTCGAATATTTTAGAATTCGACAATTTTCTGTCGGGAATTTTCAAATTCGGTAATATTATTAATTTCCGGGAATAATATTATTCGGGAATTTTTAAATTCGGTAATATTATAAACTGTCGTGAATTTTATTATTCGGAAATTTTCCAATTCGGGAATTTTATAATTCGTAAATTTTATTATTCGAAAATTTTATTATTCGGGAATTTTCCAATTCGGCAATTTTATAATTCATAAAATTTATTATTTGAACATTTTATTATTCGGCCATGTTCCAATTCGGGAAGTTTATCATTTGGAAATTTTATTTTTCGAGAATTTTATTAGCGGTAATTTTCCAATCCGGGAATTTTACAGTGTCGGGAATTTTATTCCTTGGAATTAAAATTTTCTTATTTCCAAATAAATACGTTCAAAATTAAATATTTTAAAATTAAAAAGCTTATAAATATAAGTAATTTATAAATCAAGGCGATTAAAATGTTTACAATTTGAAATTGAAAACTAAATTTAATGCTCAATAATCAAAGCTACTGAATTTTTAGATTTTTAATATTTTATCACATAAAAAGAATTATAATTCAATATTAAAATTGACGAAACAAATTTTTCTAAGATCATAAAATAAAATTTCCGCGAAAACACTGTTCAAATAATAATAAATAAATAGTAAAACAATAATAACAAAATTTTATTTTAAATGGAAACTTGTAAAACCGAAACAAATTTTATTTAATAAGAATTGTGATAATAAAGTTTTTTTATCCACAAAGCCTTTCAAATCTCAATATTTTTAACAATTTAAATCGTTTAAAAATAACCAATTTCCAAATCACTTTAATTCAAAGTTCTAAATTATTGTGCCCAAAGCGAGGCAGGGGGAAGAGAGAAGGAAAGAGGGAAAGGAAATTGAAAATGGGCATTTGGGGGGAGGAAAAGTTAAGAGAATTTAGAGAAAAAATAGAAAACGAGGATATAGGGGGTTTGGAAGAGGAAGGAGTAGACGCACCACTAGAAAAACTAAAAGGAGTGACTGTTAATGAAAGGGAAGAGGTGAGACCGAGAGAAAAAGAAGAGGGGGTTAGGAAAGGATCGTGGGACGATGAGTGCAGGGAAACTAAAGACAGGATGTAGGAGAATTGAAGAAAATGGAGGAAAGGAGAAATGGAAAAAGGTGAACTCAACAGGAGAAAGAAAGAGCATGAAAGAATGATAAAAGAGAAAAGAAAGAAGGAGAAAGAAAGGTACATGGGAGAATTAGAGAAAGCGGTAAAAGAAGGGAGGGAATGGGAAGTGATTAATAGGGGAAGACGAGGAAGGAAGGGTATAAATGAAGAAATAGGAATGAAAGAGTGGACGAAGTACCTCAAGGGGCTGTTAGGCATTAAAAAGATTAAAAAGAAACAAGGCAACAAGGGAAAATGGCTTGGAAAATGAAGCCCTGAAATATGGAGGATTAGGGGTGAGAGAAGAGATGTGGAGGATCTGCAACAAGGTATGGAAAGGAGAAGTGTGGCCGGAGGAATGGAAGGCAGGGCTGGTAGTTCGGTTGATTAAGAAAGGAGAGGGCAAAAGGGTGGAGGAATATAGAGGTATTACACTCATGTCTGTGGGATAAAAAATTTATGCCGAAGTGCTTAGAAGAAGGTTGGAAAGACAGGTGGAAGAAAAGGGAAGTATACCACATAACCAAACGGGTTTTAAAAAAGGGATGGGAACCACAGATAACGTCTACGTTCTCAACTATCTAGTCAACAGAAACCTAGGGCGGAAGAAAGGGAAGCTATTCGCTTTGTTTGTAGACTTTAAGGCAGCATTTGACTCAGTTAACAGGAGGGTGTTATGGGCAGCCATGAAAGAGAGA
>JAWWLR010000158.1:6169334-6179927 GCA_035041075.1 Acraspis erinacei | reverse complement strand
CCACATCGGGTCCAGACGGTTTATCGTTCCAAATCATATTCAGGCGGTCTACCCCTCTACATCAGGCTCAGGCGGTATACCGCTCCACATCAAGTTTAGGCGATGTACCGCTCCACATCGGGTTCAGTCGGTTTATCGCTCTACTTTACGTTCATACGGTCTACCGCTCCACATCACATTTAGGCGTTATACCGCTCCACATCACATTTAGGCGATGTACTGGGGTTCAGTCGGTTGACCGCACCACAACACGCTCAGGCGGTATACCGCTCCACATAAAGTTTAGGCGATGTACCGCCTAAAGGTGATGCGGAGCGGTATGGAATAGAGGTTTCGAATTATATACCAATATGTTCAATTAAATAGCATCTGACTGTGAACAAGTGTGAAAAATTTATACATTTTAATTGTCTTTTCACAGAATTAAGTTCTCAGATCTACAGGATTGTCGAACCACGATTGGAATATTATCCTGGTGAAAGATTAATAAGAAATGGTTACATTGTTGGGACAATAGGACTAGATAGAATTTTTCATCCAGTATTATTTAATTTTCAAACTGTTATAGTACGCCAAAATGACGGATTGATTCGTCATGTCAATAGAGATGAATTGCACCGAATTTTACAGGAAGTGAGAAACAGACCTATGAATAACTAGTTTATTCATATAAAAATATGATAGAAATAAATTTTATTTAGAATCTGGAAATTTATGTAATATTTTTGAAAACATAAATATAACTTTCTGTGAGGTAGATTTTACTATACACAATACAGTGCACAGAAAAAAAACTTAATTATAAACCTAAAAGTGGACTTGTTTCAAGATGTGACAGAAAGAATTTCAGTCCAGCTATAAAGAAGCCTAGGATAAGCCTTAAAACTGGGTACCATTAGACTTAAAACTAGTCATCGTAGACTTAAATTAAGAACATATTTTCTAAGAAAGCCGGAACCGGAAAGAAAGTTCATTGCCGGTACCGGCAAAAAAGTTATCTGTCGGTACCATAAAAAAAATATTTTCAGTATACCAAAGGGACTGCGGAATTTTATATTGAGGTAATGTGATTCTATAATTATTTTGACATATTTTGGCTTTTAATGCTTGATGAAGATTTCCCCTATAGACAAAAAGAACCTGAAGTAAAAAGCAGTTAGTACTGAAAATTTTCAAAAAGGAAAAAAATGCTGAATTTTTTATAGGAAATTTTACAAAAAATTCTAATTCTTAGTTGAAACGTAAAATTTTCAAAGAGTATTAAAATTCCGGATTTTAATAAGGAATTTTCAATTTTTTACCAATTCTGAGTTGGAACTAAATTTAGCCAGGAGAATAACAATTCCCAATAGGAAATTGAATTTAAAAAAAATTATTATTCTGTGTTGAAACGAGGTATTTTCGAAAAAATTTAAATGATGGATTGTAACAGCCAATTTTACAAAAAAGTTCTAATATTGACTAATATCGCAAGTTTTGAAAGTTTTTTTTAACAAAAAATCTGAAGATTCATTTTTCTCGAAAAATATTAAGTTTAGAAAAAAAGTTTAAAGATAAAAATATTTGCTTCTGCGAGATCTACAAATTTTTTGCACCAAATTTTTTTTCCAAAATCAATATTTTTCGATATTTTGAAAAAAAGTAAAAATTATTAATAATTTAATTTATATTGACCTGCGCCAAAAACCCATTTAGAGCGTTCAACTAGGATCGAAACGAACACCTAGAAATTTAGGGAAATATAACCGGAAATTTTAATACATATTCGGAAATTTTCCAATTGAGGAATTTTATTTTTCAGAAATTTTATTATGCCGGAATTTTACAGGGTCGATTATTATTATTTTTTTTGGGGAATTTTTAACCTTTCCGTTATTTTTATAGCACACGCGTTAGCCGTACCGGCAATTTCCGACCGTAGTGTACAATATCTTACGCATGTTTTAGGAGAGGGGGAAATTAGGTCAGCTAGTGAATTAACACATTGCTCACAAACTCGTCCATTCTTAGTGCAAGCAAGTGCAAGTTCAGGTCTAACTTTCCGATTCTAAATTTCACCACGAATATTCTCTTATTAATTATTAATCAAATACTTTTGTTAAAAATTAAAATAATTTATTTAATCTAGATTTTCAAATCGAATCGAGATTATAAATTAACTTTAATATACTATATATATAGGAAATTTAATTCCTCAATACGAAATTAATTCAGTAATAGGAACCGTGTAAGTGACTTCCAGAATAAATTGCTCGGTGGATAAGTGTTTACTATTTACAGAGTAATTATCAATCTTGTTTCCATCTACAAGGCCAAGTCGATTGACAACTGAAAGGCTTGCGAAGACGTGAAGATGCAATGACCTCAAGTTTTCATTTTCACCTCGCGATCACGTGTAAGTTTAGCAATGCAAAAGTGCTGGATTTTTATACTAGTAAAACAAATTTAATAGAGACTTTTATTATTTATTAATATTAGGTTGACAAATAGAAGAAAAAAATTTAAGAAATTTAAATGAGATTTAAATGAAATTTAAAATCCTATTCGAAGTCCGATAATCAAGTTAATGTGTTATTCATTCCCTTTTTTATTTTTATTATTATCAAAGCACACTAAAAAAACATTTGTTAAAAATAATAACAAACATATCGGCACTCATACTCAAGTAAGGCAAGAAATATTTCAGCAGGCAGGAACAGCAACCAAACCACAATTTTTTCCGAAACCTCTCCTTCTCTTTCTTATTTCTTGTCTTTTTTTATTTTTATTATTATAAAATCACAACAAAAGACATTTGTAAAAAATAATCACTAACGTTTCGGCACTCATGCAGCACCCTTATCAAGGCAAGAATTAGTTAAGCAGACAAGAACAGCAACGAAACCAAGATTTTTTTCCAAATCCCCTTCCTTCTCTTTTTTATTTCTTTATTCATTTTTATTATTATCAAATCACAATAAAAAACACTTGTAAAAAATAATCACTAACGTTTTGGCACTCATACAGCACCCTTATCAAGGCAAGAATTAGTTAAGCAGACAAGAACAGCAACGAAACCAAGCTTTTTTTCCAAATCCCCTTCCTTCTCTTTTTTATTTCTTTATTCTTTTTTTATTATTATCAAATCACTATAAACAAATCTTGTAAAAAATAATCACTAACGTTTTGGCACTCATACAGCACCCTCATCAAGACATGAATTATTTGAACAGGCAGAAAAAGCAACGAAACCGCCATTATTTTGGTCAAATCCTCTTTTCTATTCTCTTTTTTATTTTTTATTTTTATTATTATTATTATCATCAAATAACAATAAAAATATCTGTAAAAAATCACCAACGTAACGGCACTCGTACAGCATCCATAGCAAGGCAAGAAATATTTGAGCAGGCAGGAACAGCAACGACAACACAATTTTTTCCAAAACCCCTCCTTATCTGTTTTATTTCTTG
Source organism: Acraspis erinacei (assembly GCA_035041075.1). Classification (NCBI taxonomy): domain Eukaryota; kingdom Metazoa; phylum Arthropoda; class Insecta; order Hymenoptera; family Cynipidae; genus Acraspis; species Acraspis erinacei. The sequence goes on along the minus strand of JAWWLR010000158.1, from coordinate 6,176,475 downwards.
GGTCTTTTTTATTTTTATTATTCTCAAATCACAATCAAAAAGATTTGTAAAAAATAATCACTAACGTTTTAGCACTCATACAGCACCTTTATCAAGGCAAGAATTATTTGAGCAGGTCGGAACAGCAACGAAAGTACTATTATTTTCGTCAAATCCTCTTCTCTATTCACTTTTGTATTTCCTTCGTCATTTTTATTTTTATTATTATCAAATAACAATGAAAAACATCTATAAAAAATAATCACCAACGTTTCGGCACTCTTAGGTCACCCATCTCAAGGAACGAAAAATATGAGCAGGCAGGAACAGCAACAACCACGATTTTTTTCGTATCTATTTCCTTCTCTTTTTATTTCTTTGATCTTTTTTATTTTTTCATATTATCAAATATCAATAAAAAAATACGTAAAAAATAATCACCAACGTATCGGCACTCATACAGCACCGTTAGCAAGGCAATAACTATTTTAGCAGGCAGGAACAGCAACGAAACCACCATTTTTTCCAAAACCCCTCCTTCTTTTTTTTGTTTCTTGTGTGCTTTTTATTTTTATTATTACCAAATCGCAATAAAAAACATTTGTAAAAAATAATCAATAACGTTTTGGCACTCATACAGCATTCTTAGCAAGGCAAGAATTATTAGAGTAGACAGGAACAGCAACGAAACTACTATTATTTTTGTTAAATCCTCTTTTCTATTCTCTTTTTTTATTTCCTTCGTCTTTTTTTATTTTTATTGTTATCAAATAACAATAAAAAAATGTATAAAAAATAATCACCAATGTTCGAATAATAATAAAATTCCTGAATTAGAAAGTTTATGAATAATTAAATTTCCCAACTAGAAAATTTTCGAATTTAAATAATTAACATTTTTTTATCAATATTAATTATTAAAAATATAGTAATCAAATATTTCTATAAAAAAATATTTTTAATGTTTAAAGTTTCTAAAATTATTTTTTGAATTTGAAATAAAAGTAATTGAAAAAATTTTTCATCTAGAAATATATTGATTGAGTTATTGTTATTTTAAATTCAAACATTTTTTCTTACAATAAAATAGTTGAATACTGTATTTTAATGAATGAATAATATTGATAAAATTTGTTTAATAAATTGTAAAAATTCGCAAATTTTCTATTTCTGATATTTTATAATTCGGCAATTTTCTGTCTGCAATTTACCCCAATGACACATTCAAGGAAAAAAAATTTTAGGAAAAAAATAATGAATATTATGACCGCAATGCGATTTTCCTGGTTGAATTTTTTTAATTTGCATGCACTAAAACTATAGTTATTTAAATTTAAATAATCTAAAAATGCCAAGAATTTGTTTATTTATACATTTTTATTAGCCGTAAATGTTAATTTTTTTATCTTAGATATGAATAATTTTAAGTTAGGTATTAAAAATTATACAGTTTTTAATTAAGAAGTTAAAATTGAAAATAGATAATATTTAAAGTATCTGTAATTAATACCTCAGTAATCAAATAATTTTTTAAATAAATTTCATGTGAATGCTAAATGTTCAGTTTTTGTCTTTCATAAGTTTTGATTTTGTGGTTAAAATTGAAATTGTTGAATTTTGAAAATTATAATTTAACAGATTTAAAATTGCTAATTTTAAAATGATTTAGATTAACTTAGAATACTCACTTTTTTTAAATATTTAAAATTTTTAAAAATTTTAAATTTAAATTTAAAAATGTTTAAATTAGAATAATTTAATTCAAAAAGTTTATTATTTTATTTTTTTATTTTGAATTGTGGAGATGACGGTGAATTTATTTTTTGACTTTAGAAAACAATTTCTAATCAATTTTAATGGTTAATTATTTCTTTTTTACGTAATAAAAATTCAAAATTCTAGAACTTCTACACCTTTCAATTTATAAAATTTAATCAAATTTCAAATTATAAATTGTAAAATTTTAATCCCTTCAAAGGTAAAATTATTTAAATATAAAAGTTGTATATTTTGAAATAATTAATTTTGAATGCTTCTAATTAGAAATAATGAAATTTAAATGGCTCTAAATGTCAAATGATTGAATTTTCAACATTCTAATCTGAAAATATTCCAATTATATTGATTTGAAATTGTCCTGTTTTCGAAATTTTAATCTAAAATCATTAAATTTCGATGTTTTTTTAATTCAAAATAAAATGGTTAGATTTTTAACGCTTTATTCGAAAATTATCCTTTTTTTAAATGTCCAACACTTTCAATTAGAAATTATTAATTACTGCTTAAAAGATTTTTTAAAACTTATTATTTAAAAATTTGTTTAAGAATGGATTATTACATTTTTATATTTTTCAGGCTAGGAAATAAAAAATTATAAAATTAAACGCACGCGAAGCGCGCTTGAATTTCCTGCCAGTTCTGATATAAATTTAATACACTGTTATTACTTTCAAACTGATATGATAGGTAGTTGATAAATTCAAGGAAAAATAATTGCTTAGAGCAAAATAATAAAGATTATGACCACAATCTGATTTGTCTTGTTGCATTTTTTGTTCAATATTTGCAGAAAAATATTAAATATAATTAATAATATGTTATTTTGAAATTTAAAAAAGTTATTTTCAGCTTGAAAATTTTTCCCCTCGTAAAAACGTTTTATTGTTGATTTTAAATTTATTAATTTTGGAAGTTTAGATTAAAATAATTGCATTCAATTTTTAAGAAAAGTTTTTAAAATGTTGAATTTATTCATTTTTAAAGTTTTCAATCATAAATCGTATCATTTACAAAATTTTTAGAATAATAAAACTTTATAGTTTTACAAAACTTAAAATTCTTCAATTTTAAACGGTCTAAGTGACAATAATTTTATTTAGAGAAATCACATTTTTTAGGGAAAAAAATCCGCTTAAAAATGTCTAGAATTTCAATTTCAATTTGAAACTAAAGTTTTTTTAGCATTAAAAGTTTGGATTAGAAAATATTTGGTTTGTCATTTTTAAATTATTTTTTAGTTTTTAAATTCAAGCATTACAAATATCATGAAAATTTCTATATTAAGTTTTTCAAAATTGCAAAATTTGATATTTAAAACATTGGAATCATATATAGAAACCTTGTTTTGTATTTTTTGTAATTCCTAATTTAAAAAAATGGTATTTAATAATATTATTTACGTATATTATATTAATCATTTTCAGTTAAATTAATTAGTAATTAAAAAATTTTAATTTAAGATTACACATAATATATATTACATTCTTATAAATAATAATGTTATAAACCCTTAAAATTGCTCTATTAAAAAATATAAATAAAAATTAATCTTATTATCGGAAACTTTAAAAATTAATTAATGTAGTTTTTAATGTTAATCTTTGAATTTTCTGATTTTTAGTTGACTATTAAGAAAAAGAGTAATTTAAAATTGAGCAATATTATTTATTTAAAGAATTAATAAAAAAAGTAAATCTTGATGTATTTAAATTCAAAATTTTTACCTACAAAAAATTGTAAAAATAAAAATTCTTACGTTTGGAAGATCTTCAGGATCAAAAGTCCAGTTTTTAATTCTAATTGTAGCAAATGGAAAAAATTTCAAAAGTAAATCATCAAAATTAAACAATTATTAATTTTAAATTTTGAAAAAAAGTTTTTGAATTCTAAAACATTTGCAATTCAGAGTTCTACAATGTTGAACAGCTGGAATTTTTAACTTTGAAATTGGAAGAAAAATTTATAAATAAACATTGCTAAATTTTTATGATTATGAAAAATAAAATCAGGTTTTCAATTCTAAATCTTCCAAATATTAGAGATTTACAACGTAAAACATCAAACTTTAAGACTTATTTATCGCAAAATAATCTGAAAGCATTTTTAATTGTGAAAAACTTAAACAATTGCTAAATTATAGTTTTTCTATTTAAAATCTCTTTAATTGTAAGCGTCAAGACTTTAAATTCGAAATAATTTGGGTTGAAATTTTTAAATTATTTTTTAGTGTAAAATTCAAGCATTACAAATATCAGGACTATTTCTATATTAAAATTTTCAAAATTGCTAAATTTGATATTGAAACCATTGGAATCATATATAGAAACCTTGTTCTGTAGTTTAAAAAAAATTTTTATTTAAAAAATTGTATTTAATAATAAAATGTAGGTATATTTTATTAATCATTTCCAGTTAAATTAATTAGTAATTAAACAATTTTAATTTGATATTACAAATAATATATATTACATTTTTGTAAATAATAACGTGATAAATCTTTAAAATGGATCCATTAAAAAATAGAAATAAAAAGTAATCTTAATATCGGAAACTTTAAAAATTATGAAATGTAATTTTTAAGTTTAGTCTTAAAATTGTCTGATTTTTAATTAAATATTAAAAAAGTTGTCATTTAATGTTGAGCAATATTATTTGCTTAAAGAGATGAAAAAAGAGTAATTTTGAATGTAGTTTTACCAATGAAAAGATTAGAAATTGAAAAGTTTAAAATTGTCATTTTGAAAATAAAAAGAAATAAAAATTAATTGAAATAACTGAACTTGAGAACTCAGTAATTTAATAATTTAAAAAATATTGTATTATTACTCTTTTGGTTTTCTAACACTTAAATTTTTTTTTAATAAAACTGAAATGGTTGAATTTTTCAATTTATAGTTAGAAAATTTTAAAGTTGTTATTTAAAAAAAATTTGAGTCCATTTTACAAAATGTTACCTCATCTAAAATTGTTTAATTTCAAACGTTTCTAATTCGAAATTATTAATTATTTGTATCAAAAATATTCTAAACTTATTGTTTAAAAAATGCTTCAATAATGACTTTTTAAATTGTTTATATTTTTAATTATAGGAAATTTACTGCTAGTTAAATAGAATTTTGTTATAAATTTAGTTGAGCCTGTTATTAATTAAGGTTTATTTCATATTCTAAGTCAGAGTTTGAATTGCATAAATAATATTTATAAATTTTGACTATCAGTTCAATATTTAATTTTTTGGAACATATTAAATTTCATGAAATAATAACTGACCTAAAACTGCCAAATATAGAGTTGTTAGCAATTTTTTTATTTAGATAATTATTTAATTACAAAATACGTTTACCAATTATTTATCAAAGTTGATGGTCTAATTTTTAGAGTTGCCAGTGCTGTCAAATAAAAAAAAATTGCTAGTATTCCTAACCTCGGATTTCAAAATTTTATAAGAGAAAAAAAAGAAAAAGTTATTTGGTATGTATTAAATAACGTGACGATTAAATAAATATCTGAGGAGATTTTGGTTTTTGAAATCGATTTTTGAATTTTTATCAATTAATCTTATTATATGATAGGATTCTACTATTTAAAAATTTTTTAGCATACAAAAAGAAGTTTTTATCATTTTCAATACAATTTTCCAATGGAATTAAAAAAAATTGAATAAGAAAATTGTAAGTATATTTAGTAAATTAAATTACAACTTTTCTGTTGTTGAATTTTTTTCTATAAACATCCGATTCAGGGGAAAAATTGAAATGAAAATAAGAAAACGGTTCCAATTTCACTTGCTTCTTTAATATTACTACAAGGAGAGGATCTGATTTAGGATTTTTATATCTTATTAATTTTTTACTGTGAGTGTACTAAATTACTATAAATTTGTAAAAAAACAATTATCCAGCACAAAGCGTGCGATCGCAACGCCTTCGTCAGCCACCGCACGGCCACACATCATCGGCCACCGCACGACCAAAAATCATCCGCCACCGCACGAGCATAAAAATTAATTGCATCGACAATAACGACCCGTTTGCGTAAAAATCTGTTTAAAAAATGGATTAAAACTTTTGTTTAATTTATTTTGATCAAAAATTATTTAAATACAAAATTCTTAACAATTGTTTTTATTAAAACATTCGCTTTTTTCTTCAATTGTTAAACTGTTGAAAATTAAAATAAAATAACAAATAAAAACAAAATATGCATTTAAAATTTTTTATTAATTAAATGCAATATTTTATCTGTACATTTTTTTGCACATTATATAGCTTCCGAGAAAAAAGGGAAAATTTAATTTTTTTAAAAATAATTTCATACATGAAGTAGTACACAGTTCCATTAAACTGACTTTAACCGAAAGGTGCAAACACTAAGAACATTTCTTTAAATTGCGTGTCTAACAAGTCTCAAGTTTTTCAAGAATGTGAAGTGGGATGAAAAATAATAAAGGAGGTTTTTCTGTAGGAATTTTTTCAAGGAGCAATTTTACTTTCCTACATTTTTTAAATATCTTCTTTGTTTTGAGAAAAATTTGATATTGCGAATTAAAAAAAAAACAATAAGAATGGATTTTTTGAAAAACAGCTATGGCGGAGGTTTTTTTGATCCATAAATATTTGTGAGACTTCCCCCTCCAATAATTTTCCTTCCCTCCTCTTCCTAACCTTCTCCTCCCCTCGTTCTCTCACGTTTCCTAAATACTCTTTTTCCTGTTCCAACTTTGTCTGCTCCTTCACTCATAGAAAAATTTGTCTTGAATGTTTGCTGCAAAAGTGCAAAATGTTTTATTTTAAGACAAGTGAAATTCCTATTAATCTTAAATTGAAAAATAAAATTCCCTTTGTGTCGAGAAGTATCCTTCTGCCACAACAATAAATTTCGCTGAGTGTCATTCTCCTAATTTTCCTCCTCCTCCTCCTCCTCCTCCTCATCCTCTTCCTTATCCTCCTCGTCCATGTCCTCCTCCTATTTCTACTTTTTCTGCGTCCTCTCCCTAATCCTTCACTCAGAAAAAAAGTTGTCTTGAATGATTGCTACAAAAAAATTTAATTTGAGGCAAGTTAAATTCCCTTTAATCATAAATTCAAGAGGAAATTTCCTTTATGGCGAGAAAAATTCTTCAGACACAAGAAGCAATTTCCCTGAGTGTCATTCTCTTACTTTTCCTCATCGTCCTCCTCCTCTTTCTACTTTTCCTTTATCCTTTCCCTAATCCTTCATTTAGAACAAAAGTTGTGTTGAATGATTGCTAAAAAAAATTAGTTTGAGACAAGTTGAATTTCTTTTAATATTAAATTCAAGAGAAAACTTCCTTTATGGCGAGATGCATTCTTCAGATACTTTTCCTCCTCCTCCTCCTCCTCCTCCTCCTCCTCCTCCTCCT
>JAWWLR010000158.1:6159226-6169234 GCA_035041075.1 Acraspis erinacei | reverse complement strand
TCCTCCTTCTCCTCCTCTTTCCACTTTGCCTGCATCCTTTTCCCAATCCTTCACTTAGAAAAAAAAGTTGTCTTGAATCTCCTCCTTTGCCTGCTCCTCCACGCAGAGAAAAAGTTGTCTTGAATGTTTGCTGCAAAATGATTTATTTTGAGACAGGGGAAATTCCTTTTAATTTTAAATTTAAGAATAAATTCCCTTTGTGTCGAGAAGCATCCTTTAGGGACAAGAAGAAATTTCTCCGAGTGTCCTTTACCTCCTACTCATCCTCCTCTCTTTCCTCCTCCTCTCCGTCCTTTTTCTCCTCATCCTCCTTTTTCTGCATGGTCCATTTCCTGCTCCTTCCCTAAAGCAAAAATTGTCTTGAATGCTTGCTGCAAAATGATTCATTTTTAGAAAGTGAAATTCCTGTTAATCTTAAATTTAAATAAGGAAATTACATTTGTGTCGAAAAGCATCCTTTTGATACAAGAATAAATTTCTCTGAGTGTCCTCCGCCTCCTCTTCCTCGTTTTAATCCTCCTTTTTTTCCTTCTTCTCCTTTTCCTGTATTTCTCAGCGAAAAAGTTGTCTTGAATGTTTGCTGCAAAATTATTCAATTTGAGACAAATGAAATTCCTATTAATCTTGAATTTAAAAATGAAATTCCCTTTTTGTCGAGAAACATTCTACAGCCACTAGAAGAAATTTCTCTGAGTGTCCTTTTCCTCCTCTTCCTCCTCCTCATCCTTCTCCTCCTTCTCCTACTTTCCTTGCATCCTCTATTTCCTGCTCCTCGTTTCCCTGCTCCTTCACTCAGAGAAAAAGCTGTCTTGAACGTTTGCTGCAAAACGATTCATTTTGAGAAAAGTAAAATTCTTATTATTCTTAAATTTAAAGAGGAAGCCTCGAGAAGCATCCTCAGCCACAAGAAAAATTTCTCTGAATGTCCTTCTTTCCTCCTCCTTCTTCTCTCCTTCATTTTCCCTTTTCTGGTCATCCCGCTCCTCCTTTTTCTCCTGCTTTTCCTGCATCCTCAGAGAAAAAAGTTGTCTTGAAAGTTTGCTGCAAAATGATTGATTTTGAGATAAGTGAAATCTTTATTAATCTTAAATTTCAAATTGGTAATTCCCTTTGTATCGAAAAGCATCCTTCTGAAACAAGAATACATTTCTCTGAGTTTCCGCCTCCTCCTCTTTCTCATTTTCCTCCTCATCATCCTCCTTCTTTTCCTTCTCCTTTTCCTGCATGCTCTATTTCCCGCTACTCCTTCTCCTGCTCCTTCACTCAGAGAAAAATTTTCCTTGAGTGTTTGCTGCAAAATGATTCATTTTGAGACAAGTGAAATTTCTATTAATCTTAAATTTAAAAATGAAATTCCCTTTTTGTTGAGAAACAGTCTTCAGAACACAAGAAGAAATTTCTTTGAGTGTCATTTTCACCTCCTCCTCATCATCTCCTGCTCCTCCTTTTTCGCCTCCTGCTTTTCCTACATCCTCAGAAAAAAAGGTTGTCTTAAATATTTGCTGAAAAATAATTAATTTTAAGACATGTGCAATCTCTCTTAATCTTCAATTTCAAAAAGAAAATTCCCTTTTTGTCGAGAGGCATCCTCCTGAAACAAGAATAAATTTCTTTGAGTGTTCGCCTCCTCCTCCCCCTCATTTTCCTCACCACCATCCTCCTCCTTTTTTCCTTTCTCTGCTTCTTCTCCTCCCTCTCCTCTTCCTTTGCCTGTGACCTCATTTTTCTGCCCATCCATTGCCTGCTCCTTCACTCAGAGAAAAGTTTTTCTTGAATGTTTGCTGCAACCAGATTGATTTTGAGACAATTAACAATAATTTTAATGGTAAATTCAGGAGGAAATTCCCTTTGTGTCGAGAAGCATTCTTCTAACATAAGAGGAAATTTCTCTAAATGGCCTTTTCCTACTCCTCCTCCTTCTTGACCTTTTCCTGATCCTCCTCCTCCTCATTGACCGAAACCTTAAGGGTTTTAGCCAGAAGCTAAGAAACCCTAAAAGCAGAAAAACTGGTGAATTTTTTTCAGACATCTGAGTAGTGACCCTGATAATTCCTCTTTGCTACCAACATAATAAAAATAAATTTCCATTCGCTCAATCTCTCTTATCTAAAACTGCCTAGTGTCGAAACAATTGTCAGGCAAGCAGACTACCTTCTTTATCACTCCTATCATATCAATTTTAATCAAAGTCTATCAGTTCGAATATGGGACATGTGTCGCTATCTCTCATGAACACATAACAATTAAAAAAAATGTCCGCAGTAAACCATCCATACAGTTACCTTCTGAATGTTCTTACGTAACTTGTGTTAGACCCACATTTCCTTTCTCCATTATCAACTCCTTCTAGTAAAAGTTACTCCATCATGAAGGAATAATCTGCATCATTAATAAAAACATTAATCAGGTGATCCGCTCCCACCATGGCACTGAGAAAAGTATTAAAGAGCGCAAGCAGCGTTTGTTCAGTTAAAAACACACTGGAACCTTCACTTTCTTCGGCTGGTTTTTTGACTTTTCTGAAAAACCAGGAAAATTTCTCTCGCGGATTGGCGACATCAAGCAAAAAAAGTGATATGGTTGTCCCTAAGGAAGAAGTTGTGAGATTTATCAAACACTGTATGTGCAAAGCTGGTACGACGCCCGAGGATGCTGAGACTGTGGCACATCACTTGATGGTCGCTGATTACAGAGGCCACTTCAGTCACGGCTTAAATAGAATGTCAATGTATGCTCGTGATATCAAATCCAGACTCATCGATCCTGAAGGAAAACCGGAAGTCATCAGCGATTTCCAGGTTAGATGCACTAAAAATCTCGAGAATTTGACAAAATATTTTTTTACTGACGTTGACGAGCCTCATTTTTAAAGTACTTTCAATTTTTTTTATAAATAAACAATTATGACGAGAAAATTTCCATTTTTTATATTTGACGTCCCAGCTGCTCGTCAATAAAATGAAAATTATTGAAATCCCCTGAGGTTCATAGAGTAATATTAGATAAAGATATTCGAATATTATGTATTAAACAAAAAACTTTTTTATAAATAAATTATTTCTGAAATAATGTTTACGTATTTAACGTAACTTTAGGTTTTTTAAAGTTGCATTGCTAGGAATTTGAATAAAAACAATATGAGGATAAAGAGATTTCTTCTTGAGATTATTATTGTTAATATTATAAACAAATTTAGTAAACAAATGCATCTATCAGACAATTTTTTTACTGAAAACTTGGTTTCGCGGTGTTATTTTTTCTAATTCGGAACTTTATGAGAATTTTGGAAAAATTCGTTATTTTTTTATTAATCTTACGATTTTTTGAAACAAATTTAATAAAAAAATGCATTATTCGGGCATTTGTCGAAAGAAAAATTATTTTTTTATGACCACTTTTTTAATTAGGAACTTTATGATAATTTTAGTAAAAATTCATAATTTATTGATCAATTTAATAATTTTTTAAAAACAATTTTAGTAAACAAATTCATTATTAAGGCATCTGTCAAGGGAAAAAAATTTTTTTTCGCTGTCAGACTTTTTAATTGGATATTCATAATAAATTCGACTGCATTCATGATGAGTTGATAAATCTTATGATTTTTTTATGAAGTTAACAAACAAATGAATTATTCAGTTTTCTGTGGACGGAAACAATTTTTATTTCAATTTTTTAATTTGTCAACTTCGTGGTAATTTCACAAAAATTCATAATTAGTTGATGAACTTTATATTTTGTTAAAAAACAAAACAAATTTAATAAACAAATACATTATGGGGGCATATTTTTAGGGAAAAATTGTTTTTTAGGTCAGTCTTTTCCATTGCGAACTTAATGATAATTTCATTAACACTCATAATTAGTTGAAAAATTCTATGATTTTTTAAACAAATTTAATAAGCATATGCATTATTTGCACATTTTTCGATGAAAAAGTTTTTTTTATCTTTGTACTTTCATTTTAAGTTTTTCGTAATTTTCATTCTGTTAATAAGGCTGCAGCTTCAGGATAATGTATTTGTTTATTAAATTTTAAAACAATCAGCAAATAAATAAATTATTTATAAAAATGTTTTTTGTTTATTATATAAAATTAGAATATCTTTAACTAATGTTCCTCGATGAAACTTAGTCGATTTAAACAATTTTCATGTCATTGGAGAGCACTGGGAAAGTTAAAAAGAAAAAATACCATTTTTTTCGTCATATTTATTTATTTATAAAAAATTGAAAGCCTGATTTAAAATGGAGACTTGACAACTCTTTTAGAAACCTTATAAGCTTTTTTAAAATTTTATTGTATAAATAGATCAATATTTTTGGGGTGTTCTTATTCTTATTATATATACAATTTTTTAAATATTATATTATCTGGCAAAAAATGTGGTTTAAATACTTTTTTCCTGAGAAAAGTAAAAAATTATAGAAAACTGGTCAGAATTTTGCGTTTAGCTCTTTTTATGGTTGATTAAGTTCTATTAATTTTAATTATGTTAAAACCGTAGTTTTATCTCTTGAAAGGGTGGAATGCGCTTAACAAATTGCAAAAATAGAGTAAATAATCTAAATTTCAATTTTTTTCTTAATTTTTAATTTAAGTTGTAACAAGATTTTGTTGTATTCCCGAGGATTTAAAAGAATTTTAGAGATTTCAAGTTTTTTAAAAATACTTCAATGAATAAGCTTAATTAAGTTAAATACAAAAAAATCCGAGGGATCGTAAGGGATTTCAAATGAATTTTTTATTCACAATTCTGTACTTATATTTTTGAGAATCTTTTTAAATGTTCTCTTAAAATTATTTTTAATGTTTCCTACGAATCTTAAAAAAACGTTTTTATAAATATTTACAAATTTTTAATTTTTTTTTTAATTCCCAAATATTTTTAAAAAATGATTGTTTTTTTCCTGAATAAAGTACTGCAAAATAAACAAAATTGTCTTTAAATTTTTCAGAATCTTCTTTGAGAATTTTGAAAAGCTTTTTAAATATTTTCTTAAAATTTGCTTCTAAAAAAAAGAGAATTATTTTCAATTTTCTTACCAATCTTAATGTTTTTATATTCTTATAGAACGTTTTAAAATCCTTAAAAAGCTTTAATTTTTTTTAACCATCAAAAATCGAAATTTTTCAAATTTTTCAAATATTAAATTATTTTTGACATTTTTTCAGAATTGCTAAATATCTTTTAAAAGGATTCCAATTTTTCTCGAAACTATTAAAAAATCTTAAAAAATTAAAAAGATTGCCTTAAAATCTTCCAGATTCATTTTTCACAAGTTTTGGAAATCGTTGAAAAACTTTTTATTCCAAATAAAAAAACATTTCCGTTTTTTTAGGAATCTTAAGAAATTCTGTATTACTTTAATACCTTTCAAAAGCTTTATAAAGCTTCAAAATATTTTGCTCGAAATCTCAGCAAATCTAGATTTTATATTAAATGATTTTAAATAAAGATAAAAATTCAAGTTTTCAATTCTAAATCTGCCAAATTGTAGAGATGTAAAATGCTAAAAATCAAACTTTAGGACTTTTTAATCGTAAAATAAACTGAAACTATTTTTAATTGTAAAATAAACTGAACATATTTTTAATTGTAAAATAAACTGTAGCAATTGTTAAATAATAATTTTTTAATTTATAAACTATTTAATTGTAGGGATTTACAATTAAGATTGCTGCAATATTGAAGAGATACAATTAAAAAATTTTCAATTTGGAAAGTATAAATTTAAAAATTATTGAAACTTCAAGATTTATATTTTGAAGGTATGTAATTTTGATCATGTTTTTGGAATAGTTTCATTTTAAAGTTTCGCAGTTAAAAATTCTTCAATTTTAATAATTTTTTATTCTAGATCTACCATATTAAAGAAATTTCAAAAGCACTCCAACAAAATTATAGAATTTTTCATTGTACATTTAAAAAATTAGACTCTTCAATTGCAAAAGATTTCAAATAAAAAAACTACAATTTTGAAAGGTTTCAATTGAAAAGTTTTAAATTCCTGAAATGTATAAATACAATTTTTAAAATTTGGATGATTTTAAAGATCAAAAGTCAAGATTCCAATCTAGATCTTCCAAATTGAAGAAATTTAAAATGCAAATCATAAAAATGACTGACATTTTAATTGTAAAACTTAAACCATTTTTTAATGTACATTTTTTACTTTAAAAATTCTCTAACTGCTGTGGTTCACGATTAAAGTTTCTGAAATTTTAAACAAGTAGAATTAAAAATTTTTGAATTTAGAAAATATATAATTGAAAATTATTCTATTTTCAAGATTTATATTTTGAAGGTATTTAATTTGGAACATTTTGCTTTCGAATAGTTTAACTTGGAAGATTGGAAATTGACAATTATTCTAGTCTAAAGAATTTTATTTAGAAATTGTTTCTATTTGAATATATTTGCAATTTAAATATTTAAAATTTTTTAATTTTATATTTTCAAAATTCATGAAATTTCAGTTTTATCTCTTCAAAATTTTAGAGCCTTTAATTGTAAATCTTTAAAATTGACGAGGATTTATTTTCTAAATGTAAAATAAAAAACTGTGCAATTTTTATGTTTTTCAATTAAAATTTTTATAATTTTTATAATTAACATACTAATTTTCTTAAACTTGGGAAATTTAAAATAAAAAACTTGATTTTATAAATCATAAAAATTTAGGAACTTTTAATAATACATATTTCAAATTGAATAGTTTTCAAATGTTGTTCCTAAAATTGAAGAATTTTAAATTGCAAATTGTCTATCTTTAAAATTAAGGACTTTTTAATTTTGAAAAATTGCGAATAAAAATTATGCAAGTTAAAAATTATTATGTAATTTGATTATTCATATTTAAAACTTTTCTCCAGATTTTAAAAGAAAAAAGTAAAATTTTTGGATAATAAACTAATAAAAAAATATTATAAATCATAATACTTCTAAAATATCAAATAGAGGTACTTAACACCTTTTATACGAAGTTAAAAAAATTGTTTTGTAACAAGCCTATTTTCGTGGTATGAAAATTAATAATTTTGCAAGATTTCAAGGGTTTTATGCTTTAAAAATAATTTAAAAATTTATTAAATTTGCTGTTTTTCAATAAATGAATAATGTTAAAATTACTATTGCGATAAAGTCCCTATCATTTTAGAATGATGTTAAATAATTTAGAGCATGACAATCAATTTTCAGATTGTGCTAAAAAAATTCTTATCAAACATTTGCTCTATGGGCACAGTACTGAGACAAAGATCATTAATAAAGTCATCACTTATTGAAAAATCTATTTCATTTCTGACTAGATAGCTTTTATTTTTTTATTTTTTTTTTAGCCGGGATAAGACAAAATAAATGGATTTTGAACCAAATGCCGAATTTTCAATTAAAAAAGATAAATTTTCTAAAGATAAAAAAATGAAGAAGAATAAAATAATAAAGTTAAAATTAATTAAATAATTATATTTTTTGCTAGAAAAATACATTTTAAATAAAATATGGGGTAGCTATATTTTAATTTTAAGAATGAATTTTTAATCGAATAGTTTATTTTTCATCCAAAAAGTACATTTTCAGTCATGAAGATTAATTTGTTAACAAAAGGCAAATTTTCAACAAAATACATCATTGAATTTTTAAAGAAAATTGATAATTTTTTATCTACAAATAGAATAGTTACGTTTTTAGTTAAATTATTGATTTTAACAAAAAAATAATTCTGAACCAAATATTTGAACTTTCGACGAAAGAGATAAATTTTGAATTCATACGATTAATTTTCAACCAAAATCATGTATTTTTAACCAATTAGTTGAATTTTTAATAAAAAAAATTAGTTTTTCCAAAATAAAATTAATTTTCTACTGAAAACAGGGAATTTTTAACAAAGTTGATCAATTTTCAACTCAATAAATTAATTTTCAACTTAAAAATATAAATTTTTAACTAAAAAGGAAATAATTCAATATTCTGTTTACAAAACAACTTTTTAATTACAAATATCGAATGTTTAACAAGCGGCTGCTTCTAGACGTCCCGAAAAATTCGTGTCGCTTAATATTAAACAAAAGAAATAAAGTTTAAACCAAAAAAATCGATTTTATAAAAAACTTGCTGAATTTTAACCAAAAGGATGAATTTTCTACTAAGAAGATTCTATCAAAAACTAGCATTTTGAATTACATAAATTAATTTTAAATTTAAAAAGATAAATTTTTAACTAAAAATGGAAACTAAAAGAAATAATATTTAATCAAATGGTAAAACTTTCAAACAAAGAAATAAAACTTAAGCCAAAAAGATACATTTTTAGAAAATAAGATTATTTTTTAAACAAATGAGACTAATTTTGAAAAAAATAAATAAATTTGTCTCCAAATAATTGAATTTTCAATGGGAAAATACGTCATTTCTACTAAAAGAGAAACATTTTGAAACGAAAAAGAAAAAGAGTTTTCAACAAAAGAGTTGAATTTTCAATTAAAAGAAAAAATTTTAGGTCGATAAAGAAAAGAAATTTTATCTAAAATTTCGATTTTTGAAGACAAAAAGGCAAATTTTCTAAACAATAGTTAAATTTAAAAAATAATTAATATTTAACAAAATAATTGAATTTTCAACCAAAAAATTAATTGTTAACCAGACAGATGTATTGTCAAACAAATGAAAAAAGTTGAATTTTCAACAAAATAAATTAATTTTCAACTTAATTCGATGCATTCTGAACTAAAAATGAAATAGTTAAATTCGCAGCGAGAAAATTAATTTTAAACTAAAATCTATTTACTAAAAAGTTCTAATTTTTAACTAAAGAAGTCAAGTTTCAATCAGCAAGAATAGTTTTTAACCAAAAATAATAATTTTCTACCAAAAGCGACGAAATTTTATGAAAATAAATTGATTTTTTAACAAACAGTTGAATTTTTAGTTATAAAAAAATCAAACAACAATTTTGCAGGTAAAAAATAGATTTTAAAGAAAAAATTGGTCACTTATATTTTCATCTGAAAAAAATAATTTTTAACTAAAAATAATTAATTAAAATAATAATATAAATATAATAAATAAATAATAATATAAATATAATATAAAAAAAAATATAATAATATAATATAATATAAAATATAATATAAATAATAAAAATAATCAGCGAGTTCAATTTTCAGACAAATAAAGGAAGTTTTTCAAAAAGATTATTTTTTAACCAAACAGTTGAATTTTTAAAAAAATTTCAATTCTTAGCTATGAAGATTCTTTTTCTAATAAAAGGTCGAATTTTCAACAAAATACATTAATTTTTAACTGAAAAAGATTAATTTTTAACAAAAAAAGAAATAGTCTATTATTCAACAATTTTTTTTCAAATTCATTCTTTTTGGTTAACAAAAATTTGCCTTTTTGGATTGAAAATTCTTTTTTTTTCGTACGAACTTGTATTTTGTTTAAATAATTCATATTTTGATTTTGAAAAGTCAACTGGAATGTTTTCTGGATGAAATTCAATTATTTGTTGGACATCTTTTTTTAAATTAAAAATTCATATATGTTAAGAGAAATTCAATCTTTAATAGACAAAAATGCAACCATTTGATAGAGAATTAAATAATTTTGTTAAAGTCATCCTTTTTGGTTAAAAATTCGTCTTTCTTAGAATTAGAAGTTCATTTCATTCACAGAAACTTATTTCTTGTTTAAAAATTGATATTTTGATCGTGAAAAGTCCATTGCAATCTTTTCTAACAGAGAACTCAACTATTTTTTTTGAAAATCCTCATTTTATTCTTCAAAATTGAAAATTTATTTGAAAAATTTGGTTTGAAAATAGCGCGCTTTTCATCACTTGTGGTTCCGGTTTAATCTTAGCCAACCAAACAGTGGGAAGTTGTAAAACAACTCTACCTACAGGCTCTCTAGGTTCAGTGATCCCAACTTTGGCATGTACACGTACTGCGCTTGCGCTGGGACGCTATAGAGGAACAAGATGCGACAATCCGTTACCATG
>JAWWLR010000158.1:6141381-6151716 GCA_035041075.1 Acraspis erinacei | reverse complement strand
AACTCAATTTTACCGAATGGGGACTACAATTCGGAACTTAAACTTTTTTAAATTCTATTATTGGTATTTTATAAATATAATATTCGAGACATGGGAGTTGTAACGATTCCAACGATATGTTATTCGACTTAAAATGCTGAAAATTAAAGTATAAATGTTGAAGTTTATGGAAAATGTTATGCAAAATTGGAAATCTAATTTTCATTTGTGACTTTTTTGATGCAATGCGATTGTTCAAGCAATAAACGAAATTTATAATGTTTATTAATTCGTTTCCAAATTAGGCTAGGAATGAGACTATTCATACTTTTGCATTGGGAGTGTAAAATAATGGGCGATTGTCAAATCCGCCACAGATACCTGCGTATGGTTCCCCACTACGCGGATTCCTCTTGCCGATCTGCTGCCGTCGAGCCTGGTCAGCGAAAGTCCATTTTACCGATTGGGGACTAAAATTCGAAATTTAACCTCTTTTAAATTTAGTAATTGGTATTGTCTAAATATAATATTCGAGAACTGGGAGTTTTAATGTTTCAAAAAATATGTTATTTGACTTGGAAAGATATAGATTAAAGATGAAATGTTCAACTTTTTGTCAAATTTGATAAAAAGAATAGAAAATCCTATCTTGAATTGGAATTTTCTTATGCAATGTGATTGTTCAAGCAATAAACAAAATTTATAATGTTTATTTACCCGTTTCCAAATTAGGCTACGATTTAGGCTATTCATACGTTTACAGTGGAAGTGAAAAATTATTTAAGGATAATTTTCAAAAATGCGACTTTTTTTTAAATAAATGGAACTTATTACGTTAGTTCTCAATTCTGGTCAAATATTGGGTTCCAGAATTACCCCAAAACGTAAAATATTGCCCAAAAAAATTAAAGCTACTGCAGTTGAATACCTAAAATATGCTAAAAAATTCACCATAAAATTTCACATAAACTTGAACATCCATTATATTATATTATATATTTGTAAACTACCATTTTTCTAAATAAAAAAAGTTATAATCCGCATTTGAGGCCTCATTAGGTATAAGGGACTCCCGCTGACCAGGCTCGGCGGCAGCAGTTCGGCCGATTGAAGGACGCCGCGTAGTGGGGGAACAGTACGCAGGTAGCTGGGACCGAATTGATCATAGTCCCTCTTGACTATGTCTTATGGGGGGGGGGGGGGATGAAAAATTAATAAGAATTATTTTTACTTTATATATTATATTGAAAAATGATTATAATATTAATGATGATGAAGTTGATGAGTTGATAAAGTCCTAAAAGAGAAAATGTTGAAAGAAAACGATTTTCGATATCATAATAAAGTCGAGTGTGCGACACTTGAAAACGAGTGCATACGACATGTCTCTCGCAGGTGACGTCATCTAACAATATTTACAATCGGTGATCGGATTCACGAGTAATCTAATAATTTGATGGAAACGAGGCTCGCGTTCCAGACGCATTGTGATGTAACAACGATCTGTGGTTGGTTCGATCATTAGTGAAGATGACCTTGGGTTTGCACGTCAAATCTCGATTACGTTACTGCAACCAGCTCTGCTATACTACAAATTATAACCTATACTACACATAGCTATATTACATACAAGCTATACTACATATAGCTATACTACATATGAGCAATTCCATGGCAAATCATCTGAAAAATATCATTATTTTATTATTTCATAATTTCTTTCATTAATTTTGACGAAACTTATAGTATCAGGTCTCTAAGGTGTTGAAAGAAAAACCTAATTAATTTTTGAAAAATTCAAAATATTTAGAAAATACTCGAAATTCAAAATGTTTGTCCTTTCTTTTTTAATTTTCATAACTCTGTTAAATTTAATTGAATAGAGACTTATTTAAAAAAAAAAAAACTTTTGTCTCTTCTATTTGTTTATTAATAATTTTTTTACTCAAAGTATGGAAAAACTGAAATTGTGTACATACATTTTTTGTAGGGTTTAATAACTGATTAGATAAACTTTATATGGTCATAAATGAAGTTTTAGGGACTCACATAATACCAATAATTTATTCATTATTCCATTTATTTGTTATAAACAAATTTTATAAACAAATAGTGAATAGTCTTATTATCTGTAAAAAATTTTATTTTTCTAAAAGTGCTTCATATTAATGTAGGAATTACATTTAATTACAAAACTAATTGAAAAGTTTATAATAACCATTGTTATAAACAATTTACGTGGCAAAATTTTAAATTTGAGATTTTCAAATTATAATTTCATTAAATCGCCAGAACGACTTCAGGTACTCATTAAAATAATAAATATTTATTAATACTTGATAAAATATAAAAATTTAAATTTTTATAAACAAATTCCAAATTTTGGCCCTTTCGCATAGTAAATATTTTTCTTGTACTGGAAATGTTTTAAGCGGTTTGGCGAATGACTGTTAGTCACAAAAATATTTGAGAAGTTAACAATAATCATTGTTATAAATAATTCTAGTGACAAAATATTCAAATTTAAGGTTTTATCCAATTTTAATTTTCTTTAAACGCTAGAATGTCTACGGATATTAAAAAAAAATGTATCTTTGTCGAAATTTAGTAAAATTTAACAACTTAAAAGTTAATAAACACTTTATATAAACAAATTCCAAACGTTGGCAGTTTTACTTGGAAAAAGTAGGGGTTTGGATCGCAATAGATTGCTAATTTAAATTTCATAAAACCTTGAGTTTTTTTCACAAGAATTGTTTATAAAAATGGTTATTATAAACTTTTCAATTAGCTTTGTAATTAAATTTCATCCCTACATTAATATGAAGCACTTTTAGAAAAAATATTTTTTTAACAATAATAAGACTTTTCTAATTTGTTTATAAAGTTTGTTTATGCCAAAAAAATGGAACAATGGTTTTTAATAATAATAATTTTCGTCCATGAGAATACAAAAATTTATTTTAGTTTAATTTTGTTAATTATGGTTTAAAAAATGAGTCGGCCGAGAAAATAGAAAAAACATGTTTCTGGGGGAAGCAAAAGAAAAACTTTAGAAAAAAAACAACAACAAAAAACCAAAGAAGTTTCTTTGAATCAAGAGAAATTTCTTTGAATTAAAGAAACTTTTTTTTTTACTAAAAGCTAATGAATATTTTTAATGCAGGTTAAAATCCAGAAGCAATGACTCCTTAAGTTAAAAAATGAATTTTCTGCAAAAAGCGAATTTTCAACAAAGTAGTTAAATTTTAAACCAAGCAAATGAATTTTCAAACAAAAATGATTTCACCTTTCTACCAAGTAAATTAATTTTTAAATAAAAAGGTTAATTTTGTTACAAAAGATTCATTTTCTGTCAACTTTTAACCAATTAATTTAATTATTTAACCAAAAAGATAAATTTTGCACAGAAAAAAACGTATTTTCAATCAAATATATGAATTTTTAACTAAAATGATGAATCTTAAAAAAAAGAGTTTTCAAGTATAGATTAAAACTATCGGCAAAGTGGTTTAATTTGAAACCTAGCATATTAATTTTATTTAAAAAAAAAACAATTTTCAACAAAAGGTATGAATTTTCAACTAAAAAAGTAATTTTCAATAAATAAGTTCAACTTTCAATGAAATAGTTGAATATTCTATTGAAAAAGGTAAATTTTCAACCAAAAATAGTTTTATTCAATTTTCAGTATAAAAATCTACTTTCAACAAAAGAAGAGAATTTTTTAATAAAATTGGTAATTTTTAAACAAAGAGATCAATTTTAAAACTAAAAAAATTAATTTTTAACAAAGGTGTTTAAGTTTAAATCAACTAATTGAATTTTAAATAAAAAGATAAATTTTCTAACCAAAAATGGAATCGTTAAATTTTTATTTAAAAAATTCATGTAAAATAATCAGAACACTGATTAAAAATATATTTTTTTAAAGCAGTTCAATTTTAACCAAGAAGATGAAATTTCAACCAAAATAATTAATATGAAAAAAAGAATAAATTTTTAACAAAACAGTTCAACTTTCAAATAAGTACTAGATTTTTTAAACAAAAAGACGAATTTTTAACTAAAAAGATTAATTTCGTATCGGAAAAGGAATTTTCTAAAATATATATCAATTTTTAACCAAAAAATTTGTTTTTAGGAAAGGAATTCAACTCTCAACAATAAATGGAATAGTTAAGTTATTAGTAAAAAACTAATGCTTAACAAAAAAAATGTTGACACAGTTTGTAATTTAAAAAATCAATTTTTAACCACAAACAGAAGAATTAAATTTTCAGTTAAAAAATTAATTTTCAAAAGAATAAAAAAAATCATTTTCAACCAAATTTTTCAATTTTAAAATAGAGTGATTAATCGTCAACCATAAAAATAAATTTGTAATAAAAAATTTCAAATTTAAACTGATTTTTTAGATTTTCAACTAAAAAGGTAAATTTTGAAATAATAAAAATCATTTCAGACAAAAAAGACGATTTAAAGAAAAAACACATAAATTTTTAACCAGAAATATTAATTTTCAATTCAAGATGAAACAATTATTATTATATAACCAAAAAAATATATTTAAAACAAGTCTATTTGTTGCATTATTAAACAAAAGAATTAATTCTCAATCAAGAAGAGAAAAATAAAGAAAAACAATTTTGAATAAAATAAATGACATCCCAACTACAAAAGGTAAATTTCCAACCACAACATTTTAGAAAAGAGTTCCTCTTTCAACAAGTATTTAAATTTTTAATTAGAAAATATAAATTTTTAATTTAAAATTGAATCGTTAAATTTTCAGTTCAAAACTTCTTGTTTAGCCAACAAAAATTATTTCAATAAAATTCTTTAGTTTTTAAACAAATAGTGGAATTTTTAACAAAAAATGTTGTTTAATTTTTACCTAAAAAATTGATTAAATATATATTTTTTCTATATTTTTTATATTCGAAAATTTACAATTGAAGTACATCCACACTTTAAGTTTTTAATTAAAAAATTATGTAATTTCGATAATTTACGTTCAAAATTTCTTCAATTTTAAACATTGAGAATTGGAAATTTGTCTTTTCATCTTCAAAATTATGCAAATTTAGGAATTTCTATTTTTATGGCTCCCGGAACCTAAACAACTAAAAATAATTGGATTAATTGGTAATTAAACTGAAAACTGTCTTGGAACAACCTTGGATGAAAAGAATAAAAACAAAACAGTTTTTCGTAAAAATGAAATATTAAAAAAATGACAAAAAACGCAATTTTGTTAATTTTTACCTGAAGCTGCAAAAAAACTCAAGATACAAATTAAGAAAATTACATTTTTTTAAATATCATATTGCGATAAAAAACATTTTGTTCTCACTTTCTTTAGTCTAAAAACTTTCATAAGCTTTACACATAAAAATTGAAAAAAGTTTTTCTTATACACAAAAAATTTCAAAAAAATTAAAAATTGTCGCTTGTGTCGCCCAATAGTGAGAAATTAAAATTAAAAAAAATGTTTTCGTAATACCATGAAGAAACTTTTCAATGCTATTACTATTGAATCATTTTTAGTTTTTTTCTCGACCTAATTTACATTTAGTCAGTACGAGGCAAATTTTATTGACTTCTTATGCAATAATTGCATTTATTATGAAATAATTACGTTTTTTTTTTTTTTGAATCGGTGAAAGGTATATTCGATGTTTGAACTTTACTCACTTTTTCTAATTAAATTTTTATGACCATGACTAGTCGTCCATTTATGTGTTCATAGGAAAGGTTATTCCACTCTTTTATTAATATACTTCTTAATAGACAGCAATAAAAATGTAAAACATTTTTTATTCATTATAATAATTTTAATAATAATATTTTCTTTTCATTGTGAATAAGAAATTTTTAAATAATGTACAAATTATTTAAACTAAATTAAATATTCTTTAATTATTCAAAATTAAATAGCGTTTTATATAATTTTCTGTACTTTGAATATTTTAAATATTGAACAAAATTTATTTATAATTTAAAGATAAATTGAATTTAACAAATATTTCTTTTTTAAGTCCTTATTTTTTATTCATTATAATAACTTTAATAATATATTTTTTAATTGTATCTGAAAAATTTTTTAATCAACTGAAAAATATTTAAAGTGAAATTAAATAGTTTTTTAGAATTTTTTCTCGCATAAAAATTACATAAGGTTATTCAAGCAAAAATTTATTTTCAACTGAAGAGTTTTATCCAAAAGATGATTTTTTAATCTGAAAGAATAATTTTCTAAAAATGGAATAATTTAATTTTCAACTAAGGAGCTTCAAAAATATAATTTGTTAAAAAAGTTAATTTTTTTGAAAAAGTTTAATTTTTATTAAAATTAAATCTTGACCAAAAAAGAAACTGAGTTTCAAACAAAATAGTTAAAATTTCAGCAAAAATCCTTCAACCCGAAAATGATTTTTACATCCGGAAGATAAATTTTTTACAAAATTTAATAAATATAAAATTAAAATAATAATGTCTAATAAATGGTTGAACCTTAACCCAAAAATATGTTTTTTTCTTTCAACTAAAAATTTAATTAACTACCAAAGAAATAAATTAAAAAAAGTGTAGTTTTCTATCAAATTGTTAAATCCGCAACGAAACTAAATTAATTTAAATCCAAGCAGTTGAACTTTTAATTAAAAATAATAAATTTTCAAAAAATAGAATTAATTTATGAGCTAAACGGACGAACTTGGAACAAAATCTTCAATAAAAAATGTCAATTTTTAACCACAATAAGGATATTTAAATTAGTAGTTAAAAATTAATTTTTAACAAAAACTAAATTTTCAACAAAATAGTTACATTTTGAACAAAAGACATGATTTTTTCAACTAAAATATGAACCTTAAAAGATAAATTTGCAGCAAACGAGTTCAAACAAAAAGATGAAATTTTATTCCGGAAGAATAATTTTCTAAAAATGGAAAAGTTAAATTTTCAAATAAGGAGCTGAATCTGAAAATAATATGAATTTTTAACAAACTAGATGAACTCTGAAACAAATATTTACATTTTCAACTAAAAAAATGGATTTTCCAGCAGAAAATGAATTTTCTACCAACAAACACGAATTTTCAACAAATTATTTTTTAATCGTTTAATTTCAAAGCCAAAAGGACGAATTATCTATAAAGCGGTTTAATTTTCAACTCGAAAATATGATTGTTAATTTAATTTTCAAATAAAAAAGACGAATTAAAAAAAATACATAAATTTTCAAATCAAAAAGATCAATTTTCAATTAAATTATCAATTTTCAAACCAAAAATGGAAAAGTTATATTGTTACTTATGAAATTAATTCTCAACAAAAAGAACGAATTTTTAACAAAATATTTACATTTTAAATAAGAGAGATGAATCTGAACTAAAATGATAAATCTTTAAAAAAATGAATTTTCAACAAAAAGGGATCAACTAAAAATATGATTTTTCAACCAGGAAGATAAATTAAAAAAAAATTAAAAACTAAATTTTCAACCAAAAAATGAATTTTCCACATAATACATTAATTTTCTACCAAAACGTTAGATTTTCATAAAAAAAGTTAAGTTTCGTACAAAATTGTTTAATCCTTACCAAAAACAAATTAATTAATTAAGGTTCAAAGAGTTGCATTTTTCATTAAAATGATTAATTTTCAACTAGAGATTAATTTTCCACCAAAAAAGATGAAAGTTTATTAAATAGATGAATTTTCAACTAAAAAATACAAATTTTTAACAGCAAAAAATTATCTTTCAACCATTAATTCAATATTTGCCAAAAAATATTCAGCAAGAAATATTTACCAAAAACAATTTACCAAAAAGATTAATTTGCCAGCAAGAAGAGTAATGTTGTAAAACGAATTTTAAACAAAATACATTAAATTTTTCAACAAAACGGTCAATTTTTTAGTTCGAAAATATTATTTTTTGATAAAGAATGAATTTTCTACTAAAAAGTTAAATTTTCATATAAAAAGTTTAATTTTATTAAAATGTTTTTTCCCCTTAACCAAATCAAATTAATTAAGACCCAAAAAATTAATTTTTTAATCAAAAAGAATAAATTAAAAAAATTGAATCTTTCAGAAACTACATGAATTTTAACTTGAAAAGACAAACTTTGAATAAACAAGATCAATTCTTAACAAAAATGGAAGATTCAATTAATTCTCAACAAAAAAAAAACTATTTATTAACTAAAATGATAAATAAAAAAATAAAATTTCAACAAAAGTGTTCAGCCTAAAAGATGATTTTTTAACCCAGAAAAGAATTTTCTAAAAATGGAATGCTTAAATTTTCTCCGAAGGAGATGAATCTAAAACCAAAAAAATTAATTTTTAACAAAGAAGTTCAAATCTCTATCAAGTAGCTGAATTTTTGACCAAAAAATATAACTTTTTAACAAAATAGTTGAATTTGCAAAAAATAAAAAGACTTTGAAACAAATGCTAGAATCTTAAACTAAACTAAATGAATTCCAAATAAAAAATATAATGTAGATTTTTAAACCAAAAGCAGTAAAAAACTCTTTGAAATATATATTTTGCCGCACTTAACAAAAATAAAATGTTCTATAAAATTTAAGTAAGTCTTAACAAGTTTTTTAATTTCATAGATTTTAAAAAATTTAACAAAATTTTACAATTTTATTGAGACTCAAATAATTTTGAACAAACAACACCGTCTGTTAAAAATTCACATAATTGTTCTACATTTACATCGTATGTAGTTATCATACCAGTCACAACAAGGTTGAACATACAAAGTCGTTCCACTTTGAATTTTAACATTTTTAATCTCAAAAAAGCATTTTTAAACAAATGCCATTCATAAAAAAGTAAACAAAATAAAAATAA
The DNA here is from genome assembly GCA_035041075.1 of Acraspis erinacei. Taxonomy (NCBI): domain Eukaryota; kingdom Metazoa; phylum Arthropoda; class Insecta; order Hymenoptera; family Cynipidae; genus Acraspis; species Acraspis erinacei. Next base: position 6,142,860 of record JAWWLR010000158.1, on the reverse strand, counting down.
AAACTCTCTGAATAAGTTAAAAATAGGTCACTGAATCGATTCAGAAAGTAGATAAGCACTTTAAACTTTAAAAATTTCTCGGCTGTTCCACAATTTCTTGTTATGATTTATTTCCAACTTTGAATTGACGAAAATAATAAATACGGAAATTAATTTTTAACTAATTTGATAAATTTGGAAACCAAAATAATGAAATATTTTTTGATGTTCTGATTTTGTACGAATGAAGTTTATTAAATAATTTATTGTTAATTGTTTTTTGCCTACTGGTTTAAAATCAATTTTTTTTACAATTGACTTTTATTTCTTAATTGTAAATAAAAATTGCTATCAAGCTCCGCTGGGATCCGAACCCAAGTCATTGAAATTGCCGGTATGATGCTCTAACCCTCTAAGCTTAGTAAGTAAGAGCATCAGCTCAGCAAACAAAACATGAATTTTGACTAAAATGATGAATCTTCAACCTAAAAATTAATTTTCAAGAAAATATATGAATTTTTAAGAAACGATTTTGTCTTTCAATCAATTAGCTGCATTTTCCACTAAAAATATAAATTTTCAGCAGAAAATGGCATAGTTAAATTTTTAGTAAAAAATTTTATTATATATAAAAATATTAATTTACAATCGAAGAGATATATTTTGGAACTAAAATGATGAATCGCCAAAAGAAAAAAGATTTTTCACAAAGAAGTTCAACCTTCAACCAAACAGTTCAAATTGTTTCCAAAAAAGATAAATTTTCAATCAAAAATGAAATACTTAAACTTTCAGTTAAAAAATGTAATGTTAATCCGAAAAAAACTACTTTTTAATAAAAAAATTTTATTTGAAACCAAACAAGATAATGAAAACAAATTTTACACCATAAATGAAATCGCTAAATTTTTAATTGTAAAATAATAATAAATATTCACCAAGGAACCAAGCCAAAAGAAGAAATTTCAAGAACTAAATATTTTTCAGTTCCGAGAGAAGACGTTTATTCAAATTGTTAGTTTTTTAAGCCAAAATGCCAATTTTATTTAAAACAGATGAATTTTTGATCACAAAATATGATTTTTGACTCAAAAAATAATTTCTAAACTAACAGTTGAATTTTCAACCAAAAAATATTTTACTGCTAAGAAAGCGAATTTTCAATAAAAAAGTTACGTTTTGGACCAGGAATATTATGTTGAATCTTAAACCAATAAAATTATTTTTAAACAAAAGATTTCCACATACAACAAAGTAGTTGAATTTGCAATCAAAAAGATTAAATTAAAAAAATGGAAAATTTAAATTTTCAGTTACAAATTTAATGCGAATAAAAAACACAATTTCAAAGTAGTATACTAATTTTAAACCAAAAAAATTTATTTTTAAGAAAGAAGATCAACTTTCAACCAAGTAATTGAATTTGTAATTTAAAAAATATAAACTTTCCACCAAAAAATAGAATCTTTGAATTTGTAGTAAAAAAATGTCTTTGGCGGG
>JAWWLR010000158.1:6127486-6140077 GCA_035041075.1 Acraspis erinacei | reverse complement strand
GTAGTTCAGTTTTCAAACAAAACAAAAAAACTATTTTTATTTAAAATGAAATGTTTAAGGTTTCAGTTAAAAAATGTCATATTAATCAAAAAATGAATTTTTAATAAATTTGTTTAGTTTGCAATAAAAAAGATAAATTTTCAAACAAAAATGGAATAATTAATTAATTAATAGTTACAATTGATGAATATACGAAACAAAAAGAAGAAATTAAAAAAATAACTATTTTTCAGTTAATAGAGAAAAAGTAAATTCAAATTGTTGATTTTTCAATTTAAAAGACGAATTTTCTACTAGAAAATATGAACCTCGATAAAAAATAATTTTGGACCAACATGTGGAATTTTAAACAAAAAATATCAATTTTCAACAAAAAAGACGCATTTTGAACAAAATAAATTATTTAAAAAAAATCAGGACCGAGTTCAGCCTGCAACCAAGTAGTTAATTTTCGACTGAGAAGATTAATTTTTTACAAAAAAGGAATTTTCAACAAAATATATGAATTTTCAACGCAAAAATTTATTTTTTAAGAAATGAGTTCAACTTTCGAGAAATTAGGTAAATTTTTCACTTAAAAGATTAATTTTCAAGTCGAAATAGAATATTTTAATTATTAGTACAAAATGTAGGTTTAACCAAAAAGAAAGAAAAAAGAATGTCGTTTTCTTCAAAAAAAAAAGGAAAATTTTCAACAATGTAATTAAATTTGTAAAATAACATATTTTAATTAAAATGATGAATCTTTAACCAAAAACGCGAATTTTTAAGAAACGATTTTAATTTGCAACCAAGTAGTATAGTTTTTCACTTAAAAAAATCAATTTTCAACCAAAAATAGAACAGTTATATTATCAGAAAGATTTAATTTTATTAGAAAAAAGGAATTTTAAAATAATAAGGTACATTTTTTTCTAAAAACGGAACCGTTGTGTTTTACGTTTAACAAACAGAAATAAAAAAAACAATTTTCATCTAAATTGTTGAATCTTCCAACCAAAAAGACAACATTTCTGTAAAAGAGTTACATTTTCGAATAGGAAATATGAATTTTCATTAAAAAAATTTAATTTTCAAACAAACAGTTGTATTTTTAACCAAAAAGATGACCGTTTGAAAATTACGAATTTTCAAAAAAATACATGTTTCAAACAAATAGCACCAAAAATATTTATTTTTTATCAAAAAAAGCAAGTTGTAAACAAAGTAGTTAAGTTTCCAACCAAAAGATGAATTTTTAAGGAAAAATGGAATAGTTATATTTACAGTAAAAATATTTATTTTGAACCGAAAAGATGAATTTTTAAGAAAATTGGTTAATTTTCAACCACAAATATAAATTTTCAAACTAAAAGGATAAATCATCAACCAAAAATTGGACGTTTAATCATAAAAGATAAATTTTCAACCAAAAAAGATACATTTTCCACAAAAAAAGTTTAAAAAAGGAATTTAACTTTTATCGAGGTAGTTGAATTTGTAACAATAAAAGATAAATTTTCAACCAAAAATGGCATCCTTAAATTTTCAGTAAAAAATATTCGAAGAAATGAGTTTTTAATTAAATTGATAAGTCTGCCAAAAGAAAAAACAAATTTTCAATAAAAAAAGATTTCTCAGTTAAGAAATTAAAAACTGTTTTTCTACATTCTTGAATTTTGAAGTTAAAAATTCAATAATTAGATTGAAAACTGACCTTTTTTATTCAAAATTTTAAATATTTGTTTAAAATTCAACTTCTTATAAAACCTTTTCTTTTGGTGTAAGGATGTTGTAAAAGATTCTTGAATTATTGATGTAACGGTAAAAATAAATAGTTACTTTCAAAAAGTAAGTCAGGGGGGGGGGATTTTCAAAAATCTATAGTTTACAAAAAAACAAGTTGCCGTCAATAATATCTTTTCAAAATTAAATTTTTATTTCACTATACCAAATAAGTGTGAGAATGAGTCGTAACCTAATTAAAAGCGCTTTTATACATAAAAAATATCAAATTGTAAAAAAAGTAAGTTCAGGGTAATTGTCCAGATAGGTCGAATGACGTTCAATTTTATCTGCGAAAAGTGGCAGTAAACAGGCAAGGTTATAGAGGTCGAGCATTAACCCCCGGCAAATTTTGCCAGTGAAGAATTTTCCAAATTTGGAAAAATTTCGAGTTAATTCGAAACATTTTTTTTTGTACAAAATTTAGAAAACCTTAATTATTTTAAGCTTCTAAATATTTTATTAAAAAAAAATGCTGAGTTAGTATTTTTGTGTTTGAAGATTATTGGCTGGGGACGTACAATCTTCTCATGATGAGTTCAAATGTTATCAGCAAACTGTTGGTCGCTTAATCTCTCAGCTGAGAATGCATTATTATTTTTTTGGAAATTTTTTGATAATATTGTTTTTATTCAATGGATCAGGCCACTTGGATTATTATGTATTTCTTAGAAAGTTTCTAAATTATTTTTTAGAAATTATATTTTAGAAATAATTAAATGAAAATTTTTTGTCACTTAAAATTTGAATATCATTTAGGGAGAAAAACAATGTTTAGAAAAAAATAAAAATTAAGAATACTGTTTACTTTCTAAGATTATTTTTTTATAGGAATATATCAATAAATATTTCAACAAAAAAGTTTTTCAAGTTAAGATTAATTATCTTACAAAAAATAAGAATTTTAAACAACAATTAAATTATGAATCTTGAACGAAATTTTTTTTCAAAAGAAACTCGTTGAACTTTCAGCCGAGTTAATTAACTTTTCTATTTTTTATGAAAACCCGACGAATTCTCCCAAAAAGATAAATTTCCTAAAGAAGTTGAATCCTCAACAAAAAAAGATTAATTTTATTAAAAAATATGAATTTTTAAATAGCAAACTCATTTTTTAACAATTTAGTTCAGCTTTTTACTAAGTAAATATCGATATCTTAATTTGCGTAAGCGTAAGTTGTTGCGAAAAAAATTGGTCGGTATGGTAGGAATCGCATGACGTAAGTATCACATGGCCTTCAGGTAATTCGATTTTTTCCTAAGATTTAAAAAAAATCTTACAAAATTAGAAAGAAAGACAATACAATCTTTTGAAATTTTCTTAAGAATTATTACTTTAAAATAAAAATAATTTGAAATTTCCCCAGGAATTGTAAGGAGATTTTTATTCTCATGAAAATTTTCAGAATTCTCCAAGAGCTTCTACATTTTCTTCAAAATTATTAAAAATCATAATTTCATTAAAATTCTTTGGAAATCTTTTTGACTTTTAAATTATTTTTGTATAGTTTTGAAAACTTCTAAATATCTTCGAAACTTACGAGAATTTTTTATAAAAATTTCCAATCTTGTAAAATTAAGCAATTTTGCTTTCAAGTCGTATGCATTCCATTTTAAAAGTTTAGGAAATCATTAAAAAAAATTCTGATATCTTTTTTAATTTTCCCTTTAATTAATTTTTCTAATAAAAGAATCTTTTAGAATTTCCCAGGACCCATAGAATAATTCTGGATTGTCTTGAAACCTTTCAAATTTATTAAAAAGCTTTTTTTTAATTCTAAATTTTTAAAACATTTTTTTAACTCTCCCCATTACTTAATTTACCTTTTCATGATTTAAAAACTTCTAACAATTTGAAATATCTTTTGAAATAATTCAAACTTTTTCTGATTTTTTTTAAATCCGTAAAAATTAAAAAACATTTTTCTTTTATTTGGCTTGTTTTGAAAATTTATATTTTTCAGATTAAAATTTATCTCTTTGATAGGAAAATAAATTATTTGATTCAAAATTAAAGTAATGTTAAAAATTAATTTTTGGGGTGTAAATGAAAATATTTGGTGAGAAAAATTAAGTATTTGGTTAAAAATTCGTATTTTTTAGTTGGATTTAACTGGTTGAAAATAAATTTATTTTTTAAATTACTTTCTGAAACAGAAAATTTAATGATTTCGTTTTTAAATGAAAATTCTAATTATTTAGTTAAAATTTCAATATTTCGTTGAGAATTACATCATTATTGATTGAAAATTAACTTTCATGTTATAAATTTTTTTTACAATTTTTTTTAACAATTTTTTAAATTCATTTATTTGCATAAAACTTAATCCTCCCTGTTGAAAATTCTTCTGCTTTGTTGAGGGTTCAACTATTTTGTTAAGGCTTAATCTGTTTTAATGAAAATTAACTAGTTGATTATCCTTTTTTTCATCGATATATAACTTTTTCATTTGAAAATTTAACTATTACATTTTTGTTGAAAACTTATATTTTTTAGTAAAAAATTAAAATATTTGGTTAAATATTTATTTATTTTTTAGAAGATCTGTCTTTTGATAGAAAATTATTCTTGTTGGTTGAGCTATTTGCTAAAAAATTCAATTCTTTTGTTGAAAATTTTTCTGTTGTATTAAAAATTAATTTTTTATTTGCGGAACTTCTGAAAAGTCTTGAATGAATCTAAGTGAAAAGTTTTAGCTTAAAATTAATTTTATTCTCAAAAATTCAACTTTCCGGGTTTAAAATTAAAATTTCTTCTGTAAATTTGTCTTTTTGGCTTTAAAATTCATATATTGTGTTAAAAATTCATTTTTTGGTAGAAAATTAATCTTCTTGTTTAAAAATTTAGTTATTTATCAAAAAATTAAATCATTTGGTTGAAAGTTTACTTTTTGGAAAATTTAACTATTTTCTTAGTCATCTTTTTTTTTACGAAGATTGAACTGTTTTGTTGAAAATCTGTCCTTTTGGATTAAGAATTAATCTTTTATGGTATAAAAGTCTGAAAAGTCTTGACTGACAATTAACTTTATGCTCGAAAAGTCAATTTTCCAAAATCTAAATTCAACTGAATTCTAAAAATTTGTACGTTTGGTTTTAAAAAATCAATTATTTGGTTGAATATTGATCTTTTATGGTCGAAAAGTCTTAAAAGTCTTAAATCAATCTGTTTGAAAATTCTTGACTGAGAATTAATTTTTCGATCGAAAAGTCAATTTTCCGGGTTAAAAATTTTACTGCCTTCTAGCAATTTGTCCTTTTGGTTTAAATATTTAACTATTTGGTTTAAAATTGATCGTTTATTGTCGAAAAGTCTGAAAAGTCTGAAAAGTTTTAAATCAATCTAATTGAACAGTCTTGGTTGAAAATTAATTTTAGTCTCCAAAAGCCAATTTTCCTATTTTTTGATAGAAAAAAAATCTTCTTGGTTGAAAATTTAGTTATTTAACAAAAAAACCGACTATTTTGTAAAATTTTAGTTTTTTGAAAATTTAATTATTTTCTTAAAGCGATGTTTCTTACGATGATTAAACTATTTTGCTGCAAATGCGTCCTTTTTAATTAAGAATTCATCTTTAATGGTACAAAAGTCTGAAAAGTCTTGAATCAATGTAATTGAAAAGTCTTGGCTGAAAATAAACTTGATTCTCGAAAAGTCAATTTTCCAAATTCAAAATTGGACTGTCTTCTAAAACCTTGTCCTTTTGGTTAAAAATTGAAGTATTTGGTTGAAAATTTATCTCTTATTCTCGAAAAGTCTTAAAAGTCTTAAATAAATCTGTTTGATAAGTCCTGGCTGACAATTCTAGTGTCTTGTAAAAATTGGTCCTTTTGGTTTAAAAATTCAACTATTCAGTTGAAAATGTATCTTTTATTGTCAACAAGTCTTGAAAGTCTTAAATCAATCTATTTGAAACGTCTTTGCTGAAAATTAACTTTTCTATCAAAAATTCAATTTCCCGGTTTTGAAATTCTACTGTCTTCTAGCAATTTGAACTTTTGGTTTAAATATTTAATTATTTGGTTAAAAATTGATCTTTTATTGTCTAAAAGTCTTAAAAGTCATAAATCAATCTATTTGAAAAGTCTTGGCTGAAAACTAGTTTTATTCTTCGAAAGTCCATTTTCCGATTTTTTGAGGAAAATTAATATTCTTCTTTGAAAATTCTAGTTCTTTAACAAAAAATACTATTTTATTAAAAGTTTAGTTTTTTGAAAAATTATCTGTTTTCCTAAAGCCATATTTTGTTACGAAGATTCAACTGTTTTGTTGGAAATTCCACCTTTTGTATCAAGAATTCGTCTTTTGTGGTAGAAAACTCTGAAAAGTCTTGAAACAATGTAATAGAAAAGTCTTGGCTGAAAATTAACTTTATTCTCGAATGCTTTAAAAATTCAAGAATTAGGTTGAAAATTTATCATTTATCGTCGAAAAGTCTTAAAATTCTTAAATCAATCTATTTGAAAAGTCTTGGCTCAAAATTAACTTTTCTATCGAAAAGCCAATTTTCCGGGTTTAAAATTCTACTGTTTTCTAAAAATGTATCCCTTTGGTTTAAAAAATTAACTGTTTGTTTGAAAATTGATCTTTTATGGTCGAAAAGTCTTAAAAGTCTTAAATCAATGTACTTCCTTTTGTTTTAAAATTTGACTATTTAAAAGTCTGAAATGAAAAATCATTTATTTTCTCCAAAATTCAATTTTCCGATTTTTTGGTAGAAAATTACTATTCTTGGTTTAAAATTTTGTTGATTAACAAAAAATCGATGATATTGTTCAAAGTCAATTTTCCGCGTTTAAAATTCTGTCATCTAAAAATTTGTCCTTTTGCTTTAAAAATTATACTTTTTGGTTAAAGATTTATATTTTATTGTTGAAAAGTCTTAAAATTCTTAAATCAATCTATTTGAAAAGTCTTGGCTGAAAATTAACTTTTCTATCGAAAACTCGATTTTCCGGCTTTAAAATTTTAATGTCTTATAGTAATTTGTCCTTTTGGTTTAAAAATTCAACTATTTGGCTTACAATTTATTTTTAATTGTGGAAAAGCCTTGAAAGTCTTAAATCAATGTACTTGGAAAGTCTTGGCTGAAAATTAACTTTTATATCAAAAAGTCAATTTTCCGGGTTTAAAATTCTACTGTTTTCTAAAATTTTGTCCTCTTGGTTTATAAATTCAACTATTTGGTTTAAAATTTATTTTTAATTGTCGAAAACTCTGAAAAGTCTGAAAAGTCTTAAATCAATCTAATTGAAAAGTCTTGACTGAAAACTAATTTCATTCTTCAAAAGTTAATTTTCCGTTTTTTTTGGTGGAAAATTAATCTTCTTGGTTGAAAATTTAGTTAGTTAACAAAAAAATCTACTGTTTTATTAAAATTTACTTTTTTTTGAAAATTTAACTATTTTCTTGAAGTCATCTTTTTTTAAAGAAAAAATAACAGTTTTGTTGAAAATGCGTCCTTTCGAATTAAGAATTCATCTTTTGTGATAAAAAGTCTGAAATATCTTGTATCAATTTAATTGAAAAGTCTTGGCCGAAAATGAACTTTTCTGTCGAAGAGTTAAAAGTTTAATTATTTTGTTGAAAATTCGTTCTTTTGGATTGAAAATTCATATTTCATGGTAGAAAAGTCTGAAAAGTCTTGAAACAATCTAATTAAAAAATTGTTGGCTAAAAATGAATTATATTCGGATTGAAAATTCAAATTTCTTCTAAAAATTGGTGTTTTTCGTTAAAAAATGAATGTATTTTGCTGAAAATTCGTCTTTTGATAAAAAATCAATCTTATCCGTTGAAAATTCACCTGTTTGGTAAAAAATTCAACTTCTTAGTTACGGATCTAATTATTTCGTTGAAAATTTAACTATTTTGTATTATTTTTATAGAAAATTTTTAAAGGAAAATTTTTACTTTTGTATTTAAAACTCTTCTTTTATGGCCTAAAAGATCATCTCTCTTAGCTAAAAATTAAACTTATTTTCGAAAATTCAATTTTGAGTTTAAAATTCAACTGTCTTTTAAAAGTGTGTCATTTTGGCTTGAAGATTCAACCATTTGGTTGAAAAGGAAACGGCTAAATTTTCTTAGTTTATTATTTATATTTATATTATTTATTATATTGTTTAAATTTGATTTTTTATTAGTTAATTGTCATGTTTTATAAAATTTTTGACAATTTGTGACGTTACGACAGCTCCCCACGCCTTTAGTGTCACGTAATTTGTGGACGCTCCCTAATATGATTAGTGAAACTAAAGAGGAAGAAAGCGTAATTGAACAAACGATCTGTCCAAAATGCAATCACTCTCTTTATGCATTTGAGCCTCTGTAATTCATCGTTGCCTCATGTGACTCACTTTAACTTATTCACTGGACTAATCCCACATGGGGTCATGGAACCCATAAGATATCCGTGGATTAACTGCTGAGATTCTTTATTGTTTAACAAGATTTAATTTTTTAATTTTTTAATGAAAAATAGAAGATTTTAGTTTCATTTTAAATTTTATTTTAATTCTAATACTTGAAGAAACGAAAAAAAATCTGCCTCAGCCGGGATTCGAACCCGGAACGCCACTATATCTGAGTGGAGCGTTAACCAATTATGCCACCGAAGCCTTAGCAGATTCTTACTTGTTTCTCCTACATCGCATGGTGAACTTTTTTTCTAATGAATACTTTATTCTGAAGAATTTGTACCAAATCAGAATATATATTTAGGCAAATGATGTTATTTTTTTGACTCAGTTATTTATTAATTTTCGATGTTAAAATATTAAATAGTTTATATTACTGGTCTAATATATAGAGATACAAAAAATTCTTCAGCTCCGATTTGAAGAGGGAACGCCATGATCAATGAGTAGAGCGTTAACCAATTACGCTCTAGTCATGGATAGTGGCGATCCTGGTTCAAATCCGGGCTGAGGCAGATTTTGTATTTTTCTTGTTTCTCCAAATATTAGACTACTGATCGACACTATTTAATATTTTTATATCAAACATTAATGAATACAAAGTAAAAAATATTTATTTTTGTATTTGAAAAAATTGAATTTTGAGGAGGCGCAAACCCCATGAAATTTAACACGTATTTCCCATAAGGAAAAAAGATGACCAACAAAATACAAGTCAACAATTACAGTTTTCGTGAGTTTTGGGCGTTAATTCTTTTTTTCTATTTCAGTTTTTAGTGGTACATGAAATATTATTTTATGCTGATAATAGGATGTTTAAAAAAAACTTCTTAAATAATTTATCATTGTTTATAACAATTTTCTATTAGAGTAGAGGAAGAAACTCGCACTTTTTTCTCAATTTTTTTTCAACTTTAAAATTTAGAGCGAAGAAAGGCAAAATTAATTTTAACGACATTAATTTTTTAAACAATTTATTATTATTTATAACAATATCTACTTTAGAATAATGGTAGAAAGTTTCGATTTTGCGTGAAATTTCCAACCTTTCTTTCATTTTTCAATCATAGTGGAGTTAAATCGTAAAATTTAACGAAAATAAGTATCTAAACAATTTATTATTATTTATAACAATTTTCTATTAGAACATAGGTAGGTAGAAAGTTTCTGTTTTTCTGAAATTTTTTAAAATTTTCAGTTAGATCGACAAAATTATTGTTTTATTTAAAAAAAAATAATTGTTTAAACAATTTATTATTATTTATAAAAATATTTTATTTCGAATAATGGTACAAATTTTTTTTCCGAAATTTCCATTTTTTTTCATTTTTCACGCATAGTAAGGTAAATTAACCAAATTTAATGGAAATAATTATCTAAACAATTTAATATTATTTATAACAATTTTTAATTAGAACGGAGATTAAAGTCGCTTTTTTATGAAATATTAAACTTCTATTCAATTTTTCAATTAGAGTGAGGACATACTTCATTAATTTTTACAATAATAATTATCTAAGCAACTTATTGTTTATATAAATTTGATATTAAAACAGAGGTAGAAAGAAGCTTTCTTCTGAAATTTGAGCTTATTTTCAATTTATCACTCGGAGCGAGAAAATACCTAATTAATTTGTACAAAAATCATTGTTTAAACAAATTATTATTATTTATAACAATCTCTCCTTTAGAAAAATAATAGAAAGTTTCTTAAATGAAATTTTCAACCTTTTGTTTCTTTGTCACTCTTAATGGGGTCATAGTTAATCAAATGTAACAAAAAGAATGACCTAAACATTTTATTATTGTTTAGAACAATTTTCTTTTAGAACAGATGTACAAATTTGCGATTTTTTCTGAAATTGTCAACTTTTTTCATTTTTTCACTTATAACTAGGAAATACTTGATCAATTTTAACAAAAATAACTGTTTAAACAATTTATTATTTACAACAATATCTTGTTTATAATAGTGATAGAGAGTTCTGGCTTTTTTAAATTTCAACCTTTTCCCCATTTTTTACTCATAATGGCTTAATAGTTAATAAAATTTAACGAAAATAATGATCTAAACAATTTCTTATTATTAATAACAATTTTCTATTGGAACATAGGTAAAAAGTCGCCGTTTTTCTGATTTTTTTTAAAACTTCTTTTCAATTTTTTGACTTAAAATGAGAAAATAATTAATTTTAACGAAAATAATTGTTCAAACAATTGATTATTCTTTATAACAATATCTCCGTTAGAATAATGGTAGAAAGTTTCGGTTTCTTCTAAAATTTCCAAACTTTTCCGCTTTTCAGTAGAACGAGTTGATAATAATTCAAAGTTAACAGAAAAATTGTTTAAACAATTTTTTTACAACTGCTTTATTTAGATTAATGTTCGATTTTCCGTTTTTTTCTGAAATTTCCAATTTTTTGTGAACTTTTCACTTAGAGTGAAATTGATATCAATTTAAATTCACAAATATAAGAGCTGAAATAATTTATTATTGTTTATAATAATATTTTCTTAGAATAATACTATAAAGTGTTGTTTTCTTACTGAAACTTCCAACTTTTTATCAAGTTTTTAGTTACAGTGAGGTAATAATTAATTCAAGTTGATAAATTATTTGATAAAACCTCCTATAATTATTTATAACTATTTTCTCTTAGAATAATGATAGAACGTTCCAGATTTTTGTCAAATTTTTTCTAAATGCGACCTGTTTCTAAAGAATGTATACCGTTTAGAAAATTATAATAAATATGTTTTTCAGAAGTCGTTAAAAAATAAAAGAACTATTTTTATATTCTGTAGGAGATATAGGCCTGTTTCATCAATTATATTATTTATGTGACAAAATTTAAATTTAACCCCTTAATAAATTATAGCTCCATATGAGGTGCCTTCTGGAAATTTACTAATAATAGTAATTCTAAAGAAAATTATTTTTATTCTCATAAACTTATAGAATTTTTTATTAAAATTTTTTAAAAATTTATCTATAGATTTCCAAAAAACAAAAAACCTAAAATTATTCGTATTATTTGAAAAGATATTGACAATTAAAATAATTAAATTTTTTTGGTAAAAATGTCAGGCCATAATGCAAAGATATATTTACTGGTCCCTGTGCCACAAATACTGTAAATTTGCACAGCGGCACTCTTTGGAATTATCTCTCGATATCGCTTTCATTTGCTAGATGTTTAATCTGGTGACGAGGTCGAAAAAAACGAACTATGATATTTATTACTACCAAGTTACAATTTTTCTGCAGATCCTCATTAGAAAATTTGTCAGTACTTCTTAAACATTCGGGAAGACCGTTTCAAATTTTTACCAGGTTGATCGACACAATTATGGATTGCATTCGAAGTAAGGTAGGTACTTATAAGAAAATTGTAGGATTTTGTCAGAAAATAGTTTTTTGTGGATGGATTTACGGTTTTTAATCTACTAGTCTAAAACGAAATAGTTACAGTCTTTAGCTGTGAAAAAATTCCTCTCTGTATCCGCTGAGATTCGAACCCAGGTATTTGGGTTCGAATCCCAGAGGTTGGTGCACCAACCAGACGAGTAATCTGTAAATCCTCTTTCCAAATAATAATTAATTTCCCTCTCTATTTTCCTTTATTAATTTTTATTTTTTATTTTGTTGACACTTTCGTGTCTTTTTTTAATAATTAGAACGGGATTTAAAAAAAATAAAGTTTTTGATACAAGAAACAGGATAAAAAATAGGATGGAGCGAAAATATTTAAACCAATCAAATTTGTTTTTAACTCCTTTCGAAAGAAGACAATTTGAGGATTGGTATCCAAGAAAGTGAAAGAAATAATTTTGAAATCAGTTAATATCTTCTTCTCGGGTTTGGGATTTTAAAATTCAAAGAAATTTCCTACCAGTTGAAAAATTGTGGCTTCCTTCTATTTACAGAATTTCTAGTGAAGATCAATACAAAATTATAATTTAAAAAATATTTTTTTTCTATTTATAATTTTTTTTAAATTGCAAAACCCTGTTTTTTCATTAAACTGCAATTTTTTGTAGCTCGAACTATAAAACATTTTTTTATTTGGTTCCATGTTAAACAACTTTTTGGTCATAATTTTTTAACCAATCTGAATTTTCTCAATTTTCGCAAATTTCAATTTTTTGGTTTAAAAACCTGACCGAATACATTAATCGATCTTAACATTTTTAAAACTTTTTTGGGGCGCCAACCCTCGAGAAAAAATTATTTCAGGAGAACAAAAAAAAGCTTGAAAACTCAAAAAAGGCTCCAATTTTAATCTGAATTTTTGTTTTCAAAACAAAAATTTCAGACAAAAATAAAAAAGTGGAAAGAAAAATGAGAAGGCAACCAACCACATCCCCTTCCTTCTCTTTTCCTTTCTTTCGTATTTTTTACAT
>JAWWLR010000158.1:6104147-6114645 GCA_035041075.1 Acraspis erinacei | reverse complement strand
GTAAAAGACGCCTTCTGGGACACTTTAAATGACACAATAAACATTTGCGATCAGGGTGAAAGAATAGTTCTGCTAGGGGATATGAATGGATGGGTGGGCATTCAAAATCAGGATACAGAAAGAGTACTAGGTAATTTTGAGGATCCAAGAACCAACTATAACGGAGACAACGATAACGTTGTCATGAGGGTTTCTGAATGTAATACTGATCACTAACCTTCTGATCTCCAAAATTAACTTAAGTCGGGGATGGAGAAAAAAGAGAACCCAGAACACAAAACAGACGCGGATCAAAATTGAGAACCTACAAAAACGGGATATGCGAATAGACTTCCAAAATAAGATAAACAAAAGCTTAGATAAGGCAGCTGGGGAGGCCCTAATACGAAATAAAGATATAGAAGGCGCATGGACTATGTTCCAGGATATCATTTTTAGATGTCCTATCGAAGTGTGTGGTACCGCGGTTGTAGGAAGAATGTCAGGTGTTGCATGGTGGAATGATAAAATTGAGGCTCCCCAAAAAGCAAAGAAAGCAGCGTACGTGAGAACTACTCCTCATACTACTCAGTATTGCGGAACTACTTTATTATTTAAATAAATAATATGATATTTCTAGATCAATCTAAAAATTATATAACCCCTTTCTCAGACTGCTTTCTTCCATACTAAGAGAGTCACGTCTACCTCGAAAGGAAAACGGCTTAATGGTGTAAGGATAATAATAATTATTATTATAATAATAATAATATTGGCTGAAATATTGAGTGTATTTAAAAAAATTTCTGAAATCCTCGATTTCTCTTAGTTTACTAACTTATAATCTAAAACTAAATATAATACTAAGTTATAAAAAATATCTTACGCGCCAAGGGGAAGAGGGAATTTTTCTCCTCCTAGATGCATAATATACTATTTTGTTTTAACCGTTAAAAATCGCATTAAAAGAAAACGATTTTGAATTTACGGAAAAATCAAGTGAATCTTTGTGGTCGTTCAAAAGTACCATTTCGACGTCAACAGTAGGTTGACCCTCCCGCTCTAAGGTCACAATTTGTTATACTATTTAATTTGATAAATGCCTAAACTAAGAAATACAATAATCAAACATATTATTTAAATATAGAAAGAATCAAGTTTTAAACAATTATTTCCTTTTTGGCGTATGTCACCAGATTAAATGCAAAAGTGTCCATATATGCTGTTGAGAAACTCCTGCTTGTAATTATGGTAGTTCCAGCGGTGCCAGCTAATTTTCTACATGTATCATATTAAAATCAAATTTTTATTTTAATAGTTACTGAAAGTCTTTTTGTTTAAACATATGTTTAAACATATGTTTGGTTTAAAGAAATGTTTCCGTAGACTATTTTTCATCATACCTTTATCGAAAGATCGATTTCCAATGCCTGTAGAGCGAAGCGAAAGTTGCCGAATGCAGCCGAGTATTCTTTTCATCCCTAGGGAGGAAGAGTGATGACGTAGCGGGATGTAAAGAAATGAAAAAGCTCCTGATTGGTTGAAAGCAGAATTTCCGATGGAAGAAGAAGCTTCCATCTCCGGCATAATCACAAGAGCGCTGCAGATAAAGGTATGATGAAAAATAGCGGGCATAACTCGGGTTGAAAGCCTATGGTAGCAACAAGTGTGAGTGCAAACTCGCTGCAATCATAGCCTTTCGACCTTAGTTGTGCAATATACTATTTGATTGCAAATATATATTTTGTTTGAATGAAATAAATCTCTTGTTTAAGTTAAACATTTTTTGTTGTTAAATTAATTGAATATTTGGCTCGATTTAAATAAACTATTATTTTTAAATAAAAAGGAAATTTGTTTCTTTCAATAAAATAATTTAATTATTCCAATGAAATTATGAAGTTAAAAAATTCTTATTGGAAATTTTTTAATTTAATAAAACATCGCGCCTAGTATTATTGTTTAGTACATTTAAAAATATGAATCATTCTGCATATTATAATTTTATTGTAATATTCAAACAAGAAGGATAGTAGTTACATTGGATTTTTAATTATGAATAACTCATTCATATCAGAATTAGAAATAAAATGTAAATGAATTAATTTACATTTTATTTATACTTCTACTCAATTATATGTTTTTTAACTTCAAAATTCTAAAAAAATTGACGTCAAGATTCCTATGGCATTTACTCGGCTGAATTTTTAACGCTCATTGGGAAATTCGCGAAAAATTTATCAGAAGCTATTGAAACTAATTTACTAGTTCAATAACCCTGGTATGCCTCAACATGAGTACAAAAACCTACAGTTTTAAATTTTTTCAATAAAAATTTATTGTCGTTTATAATCAATTAGGATTTCAACAATTTGAACAAAATTTGGTAGAATGTGGTCGTCCTTTGATATTGTTATCACCATGTAAGGTGTATGAGTTACATTTTCATATTTAACCCAAGATACGGAGCTCACAACAGAATCAGTTGTAAAATTAGAGTCTAAGTGACGTCGAAAACGAGCTAATTCTTCATCCAAAAGGAATTTGAGTGATACCCAACTCTACGTAGCTGGTAAGGGAATCTTGACACATCAAGTTATAGCACATCTGATATTGATGTTTGGTTGCTACAGTGTATGGTAGATTTACACATGAATTGGACAAATGAGCCGCTATTTACGAATGACTGTGTTTTTCTTCGGTTCTCATGCAACACACATTAATAATCTGACCTCTATTTTCTATTATTCGATGTAAGGGCAGAAGAACATTTTCTTTCGTAAAATTTTCTCTTCCGTATGTTTGGGATTTAAAACTTCTGCGAAAAGACTAATGTCAAGTTTGTGGTGATTTGAAATGAGGCTTTTTAGTAAAGAAAGGCTGTCTTTGTGAAACTGTTCCAACCCAAAGATATTTCCAATTTGACGCGAATGTATGTACAAATCCCAATGCTCATCATCTTCAGAAAAAAGATCCCCAATCATGAGGCCCAAGTGCTTGACAAATGTTGCTGTGTCTGAAGCAGAGAAGTCTGATTTACCATTCAGGAGTTTATCTTTTTTTATGAAAGGAACTTTATTAATGTCAAGTGGACCATAATTAAATCCCAGTATTCTTTCATTAATATCGTCAAGAGTTTCACTGATATCGTTGGTGTATCCACTGCAACGTGCTACCTTTCCAAAAATCTGCGACACTGCTAAAGATCTTACACCCATTTGCTGAGGAACACCCTAGAGTCTGCACACCCATAACGCGACCGAATTTATCAATTCCACACTACGTAACTTGGCTCGGAAAAAACCATCTACCATGCTACTTTCCACGCCTCAATGCCCAACCAAATCCCGCTGAGAAAGTAAGTCAGGCTCTGAACATGGGACCGATTCCTTTCAAAATTATGATTTACTTTTAACACCTCTGCCTATACATCTTTCAAAACTATCCACAATTTTCTTAATTTTTGGCTGCAATTCCGAAGCTGTAAATTATCCGTCTGGACACGAAGTCCTGTTCTTTTCACCAAACAATGATCTTTTGTAGTTAATGAAGTCTCTCATCTGGATGACAAATCTGCGAGTGAGATGCATGTAAAATATTCTCAGAAATATCAAGTCCAGTATAAACAATCTCCTAATTCTTGTTTTGCTCAACTGAAATAATATTTGTCCATACCATTATTTTCAACACTAGTGCTTATTATGATTAAAATATCTATCAATTCGATACCGTTTTATCCACTTTTTTTTTGTTTGTCGAAATATTCGAAATTATTCACGTTTGCTTCTCAAGCATTTTTATTGTCACAATAATACCCAACGCATTTTTGCCATCACTTTCGAACTTCAGTTTTGTTGATGCTAAATTAATGCTAATTCCGTTACCGTCATTTTAAACGCTAGATTAGGCTGCTATCGCCAATTTCCAAAGAAAATTGTGCAGTTAAATTTACCTTGTCATTTCTGTTTACTGTCCTAAAATTGATCCTGAATCTGGCCACACTTATTTAAAAAATATATTCTCTCCTTTACTTGTTTTAATACAACTAGCACCCCCCCCCCCCAATTCCTTTACCATTATTTAAAACACTAAAGCGCATGTTCCTTTTTTTATTTTTTATTCTAAATTATGTAGCCACGTCAAAACAATCCAAATTATGACTTTGCTCATTGACACAAGTTGATTTCTTGTTAATATTATTAAATATGTATTTGGTTAATTTCGACCCTCCAAGACTCGTGCCTAATATTTCTAATTTTCTTTTATGGGCTTTGCTCTTTTACAGCCGCGTTTAACATCTTGCCAAGGAGGGGGTGTTGTAACAAAGAAAAATTTAATCCTGAAAATTATTATCTCATTTAATCATTATACGAAAACTGTTCTGCTCCGATTCAACGCAAGACACTTCAAGGGCATATTTTATGTTGAATTCAAGAATTTAGGATTGATTCTGCTTTGTCTATTTTCCTTGTCTTAGGACCTTGTCTCGATCTTCAATCGCCGATTAACGACAAGCTATTTTGGTACTCTCGGTTACACAGTAAACTGAATGAAATCATAATATTGAGCGGCCCGATGATCTAACGTCTGCCATCGCTGCACAGTATAAGCGAATTTGCACATCTAACAGAGTTTGCGATGTATTCAAATAAATACGTAAAACCTTTAAGTGTATGTATTTTATTTGTGCACGAAAATCATTTGTGATTTTTATCCTGGACAGAGAATACATTTTTGTTGTTTCAAGATTCCTGACTACTAATAAACCGTGACTAAAATTTTACTACAGTTGCTCTAGTTTTTCTGGGATTCCACTGTTCACATCATCGCTATTAATGTCCTCATATAGTGCTAGTGGATCCTTTACTTGAAGTACATTGTTCTTTCATTTTGATATCAGCTATTTTAATAGCCGGAAGCAATATATTACGAGATTTTCAGTTAAAAATGGCGGAGTTCATGGTTTTGAAGCTTGGACTCATCGCAAGCTTTTAAAGGTTGAAATACGTGCTTTAGGAAGACAATGAACATGTGGCTGAATCATGTACGTCCTCCTTTTATCTCTTGAATAAATTTCTTGCTTTTAAACGATGAATTTAACGATACAACTCGTGACAAGCTCCAATAGCATGAAAGTTTATCCGCTTAAAGCTTGGTGTTTCTCTACTTATATATCACTTGATGATTTCTTACGATGTTTCTGTTCAGCTACTTGGCCGCAAAAAGCTAATGCTAGCTAAGGAATCATAAGCAGACAGAGTTGATGTTCAATTTCTTAAAAATTTTCACAGACGTTATTGCTGGTCAGCTGTTTAATTAGTGAGATCTGCTTAAACCTGTCGCAGCTCACCATCGCCACGTCCCGCATGCTGTGGCTCTAATCGGTGGCCCCAGACGAGCACCGATGATCCTCCGGAAGGGAAAAGCATTTAAAAATCCATAAAATCCTCTCTGTGATAAATTATATGTCATGGTGTACCTCCTTGTCCCTTTCCTCTCTTCGTCCTCTACCTGTCTGATATGAGAGACCCTGCTAGTAATACTGCTACCACTAAAATTGCAGTCAAACTTATGACAGGATGCCAACGGCCAACCTACCGTGAAACCAACGCTAGAACTCATTGCTTGAAGGGGCTTTTTAGCAAGCTATCTTATTAAAAGTGAATGTTCGGCTTCCTGTTAATCAATTTGAGCATGAAATGTGTTAGTGATGCTAGGCCAAGAGTGTCGCGGGAACCAAATTGGAGAACAAGCTTCTCTGCGGCCCTGTCTCGCGGCACAGTATATAAAAGCCGCAGCAATCACGACTTCATATTGATATACGAGTCGCATAAGAGAAGCAGTGCCAATTGAAACTGATTATGCCATAGCCAGAGCCATTATTTGATGAAGACATTTCAAACTCAGTAAACCTCTTCACAATTTATTTCGATGGAGTTATATACGAGGTACGGAAGATATAGGCTAATTGCTATGATGGATTCTTGTCTTCTTGCGTCTGCTTTGGTTGCAGCTGTTTCAACTTATCGACGTTCCATTTTACCTCATCAAACGTGTTCAGCAGTATAGGAACGGCCAGTCCGTTAGTGGCCTGGATTTAGTTCTTGGCAGATAATTCGGAGGAGCAAATTTTTCTGAGAATTCGGCTACTCCTTTCTTGAAGACCGTTATTAACAAACAAAAATTTTTGGTTTCAGCAAACTCTATTGTCTCGTTATTTAAGAAAATGTTGTACATTGTCTTTTTTACCCTGTCCCTCGAACAACATATTTTTTCTTTATCGACGTTAGTTTCGAGGTCCATTTTCTTTATGCCTGTAATCAGTTGGCTCATCATTCTTTGCAACTTGGTAGATTTCCAGTAAAATGGGATGTTCCAAGCAGCAGAACATGAATTTTACGTATAATTTCACAAATTTGACTAAAATTTTGAATTGAAATTGGTAAATTTTTTTAATTGAACCCCTAAATTGGTGAGCCGTGAATAAAAATACATCATCTCTCTGACTTTCGTGAAAATCAGCTAATGAAATAGAATTTTCAAAATTTAATACACTATTTTCAATTTTTAATTTTCCATAAAACGCGCGACCTGCTCCCAAACTACACCCCTTGTAGTCACTTTCACGACATTTTTCCGCTTTGTGAATAGTAAGTTCCCGATTTTTCCTGCTCGAAATTGAAGTACTGGATATGTATGCAATTCAAATCCGAAGTTCGACGTTATTCAAATTTGAGTAGAAAACCCCCAGAACTTTAAATTTGAGGAGTAAAAAAATGTGAAATCTATCATTCGAGTGAAAATAGTTGACAATATTTTTATCATTTTAATAAAAATATTTTCATCTACATTTAGTATATATAAAATTCTCATCTCTAATTATGTGTAAACAGGTGATGAAAGTTTTAGTCTATATTTAATCCTTATAAAGGCAAATAAAAAGAATTCAAGCCGACAGGAACAACAACGAAACCATGATGCTGTCTCCCTGACACCCAAGAATGAAGCCATTCATTCAATAATTCATTCAAGCTAACAAAAATAATTATTTAAACAATTGATTATAATTATTAATAAAACATTGTCTATCATTAATCAGGAGTGACTTAACAACTAATTATACAAGGAAAATAATTGTTGAGACAAATTATTATTTTTTATGACGATCTGCATCTATACCAATGTCTAACGGTTTATTTTTTTCTGAAATTTTTAAATTTCTGTCCTTTTTTCACTTAGTAAGGTAATAATGAATGACAGTCAATAAAAAAAGTTGTTAAAACAATATGAAAATTGTTTATGACTATCTTCTCCTAGATAAGTTCGAGGAAAAGAAAATTTTAACATTCAGAAAACCGCAATTGTCTAGCGTTAATTTAACAGAAGAGAGAGATAAGCAACAATAATTTGTTTCAGAAATTAATTATTAAGTCACTTATAATATAAAATAGACAATTAGTTAAAAATTTCAGAAAAATTCGCAAAATTCTACCACTAAGCTAAGAGAATATCTTTTCTAGCTCTATTCCAATGGGAAATTATTAAAATTTATAATAAATTCTTTAAAAATTAATTTTCTTTAACATAAGTAATTATTTAATTAGTTTTAATTAAGATTTGGGCTAAAAGTAAAGTTTATATTTTTAAACTGCAAATATTGTAGAATAATTCTAAGACATTATTATTAACAATAATAATAAATTCTTTAAAAAATAATTCTTGTTAAAATTGATCAACCGAATAATAAATAATAATAATAAATTACTTAAACCCTTATTTAAACATCCAGTTATCAGTATCAAATGGTCTTTTATGTGCCAGAAATAATTTGCATTGAAAAACCGCAAAAAGGTGATAATTAGCGCTAACTAATGGCGAAACCCCTTTTTATGGGTTTTTTTGGGACCCTATAAAACAGACTTATGGCGTAGATATTTCAAAAGTTATATATAACTTTATGAGGCTTGCGGCACCTTTAAATATATTTTTTTTCTAAACAAAAAAATGCATTTATTTTTGTGTGGATTGGAACGAGCCTACTGGTGATGAAAGCTTATTTTATAGGGCACTCAAAGCTCTTATTTTGTAGTCATTTTTTAAATTTATTTATATTTAATTACCTCACCAATTGCTATGTTCGGGGTAAATCATCGAACGGATAAGGTATCAAGGAGAAATTAATTAATTTAAAGAAAATTTTAATATAAGTTGCTAAATTTTAATATAAAAAATTATAAGCCTCATAATAATAATATAGTTTATTTGTTTATTTTATAAAGAAAATAAATTACTGATATTTATTGATTTTAGAAAAAACGGTGGAAATTGAAACTTAGACTGGAAACATTCGAAATATAAAATAGTACTCATAATTGTCCAAAATTCAATTTAAAAATTTCCATAAATTTCCGGAACTTTTGGATCCTTTCTGATAATTTTACACGTAAATATTTCAAATTACAATAAATTAGAAAAAATTCAATTTTTAACATTTTTATACATTGCCTTCAAACTATTACATTTTTTGTAATTTATAGTAATATTACAGATAACTTATGGTAACTTCAGATAAATTACCCAAAAATATAGTAAAAAAATTTCCGGAAATTTTTTGTACTTTACTGTAATTTGATCAATTATATATAGTAATTATCCATAAATTATCGAAAAATGGTATTATCTTAAGAAAAAATTTCCTCAAAGCTGTCTAGGATTTGATGGAACTTTTGGTACTTTCTTATTTCTTGTGCAAATAAGAATCTAAAATTTCGATTTTCCAAGAAAATTCAAAAAGTTTTTATGTTAATTTTATAAGGCTTTTAAAAACCAATGGTTTTCTTTTCTTCACTTTTCTCATATCGTGCTTTGTTTGGTTTCAAATTTTTATTTCTGATTGATTTAAAAATTGCTGCAAATGCTATAACGCTGAAAATTTTTTTTTATGGGAAAAAGTCATGAGGATAAATTATTTGGATTTCTTAGTACCAATCCTATGCCTAAATAAGAATTTGAAATAAAAAAAAATGGTCCCAAAAATTGTGTAAATGCTCTAACTTTTTTAATTTTAATCCAAAATAGTTGGTTAACGAACTTGTCCTTTCTTTTAGGGCCTAAAAGAAGTATGATAAACATCGATTTGATGTACTACTAAATTTTTATATCTATACATTATTTGTGAGAATATAAAAATAGTTACTTCAGAGTATGCTAGATATTTAGAAAAACCTAAAAAAAAATTATTTAGCTTGATAAAAAATTCTAAATCCCCACTATAGTCGTGAGTTTGATAATTCAGAAAGCAATAAAGCTGCATACCTATAAAAGATTAACTCTCAATAAAAAATATTTCGTGCACTTTCAACAAACTGCACGCGCACTAAAAAATACTTTTCAAAATTTTCAGTCCCTATTGGAAATCTGAAAATTAAAAAAAAAGTTTATGTACGCGTTATTGCAAAATATCAAACTTTTACTGCAGTCGTGAGATAAATAATGTAGTAGACAATAAGACTACCATTAAAAAATGTGTGCATACTAAAAATTATCTTCTGGTATCTTCGAGCATTACTGAAAAATAAAGTTAAAAATAAAATGCGAAATCCCCATCGAAAATTAGATAATCCTACAATGTTTCGTTGAATTTCCATTATTTTCGGTTTAAAAAAAAAAGATAAATTAATATTTCTTGTTTTTTGAAATTGATTTCTATTTGCAGGAATTTCGTATTTTTAGGTAAAAAACGCAACTTGTTGGTTAAAAATTAATCTCTTTTGGTTCAATATATACTTTTCGATTCAAAATTGAACTATTTGTTTTAATTTTAAGCTACTTTGTAAACAGTATTTTTCTTCTTAAATTCAACTGTATGTAATTTCAATTTTTTTGGTTTACATATTAACTATTAAATTCGTTGTTGATTAATTTATCTTTTTAAGATGAAAATTCAACGCTTTGGTTAAAACTTGATCCAATTTCTTGAAAACTCAACAATACAAGAAGTTGGTTTGGATCTAAAAAACATAGCTATTTCATTTTTAGTTGAAAATTTGATCGAAAGACATTTTGGGTTAACAATTTCTTTCTTTTTTGTTTCAAATTTAACATTTTGTAAAAAATTGTTCTTCTTTATTGACTGAAAAGTCTTTTTCTTTCATTAACAATTCTTGAAAATGTATCGGTTTTTGTTCAATTTGACTCTTTTCGATTTAAAATAAAAATCTTCTTCGTTAAGGTCCGGATTTTAATTTAAAATTCAGGTATTTTTTTTTTATTTAAAGTATTCATTCAAAAGTTTAACTATTTTGTAGAAAATCTATTTTTTCATTTAAAAAAAGAACTAAAAAATTTATTTAGGTTCAAAATTAATTTTTCTGTACTTAAAATTCGATTCTTTGGGTTGAAAATTCTAGATTTCGGATTACATTTTTATTGAAATATTAATATTGACCAAATTATAGAACGTTATTTTTGGATCACCTTCACATAAATTCACGATCTAAATTTAGTCCGAAAAATTAGG
>JAWWLR010000158.1:6052209-6067729 GCA_035041075.1 Acraspis erinacei | reverse complement strand
GCACGTCGCCTTTAGGGAAAAAATATTTTTTAATACCGAGTAGAAATTTCGAAATGCTGTATATATTTTTTCCGTGTACTTCTTTTTTAATTTATATAAATATAATTTTACTAATATTCTTGAGAAAATTCTAATTTTTTTAAGGTTTTAAATATATCAAATTAAAATTTTAAGAAACAAGTCCGTTTTAAAATAAATAGTTGAATTATTAATCAAAAAACAAATTCTGAAAAAAATTTTGCAATGTAATAATTGATATTTTAACCACAGCAGGTCTTAATTTAAAATCAAAAACCTTTGAATTCATGCTAAAAAAAGATTAAGTTCAAGTCCACGAAAGATTAGGTTCCAACCAATTAAATTTTTAAACAAAAATTAAAGGTTTTTAAGACTTTAATTTTTTTGGTTAAAAATTTAATTGATCGCAAATTAATATATATATAGAAGTTTTAGTTTCAATCCCAAAATAATGGTTTTTTAATCAAAACAGGTATTTTTCGTCCTGATAGTTAAATTTTCAATAAAATATAAGAATGTTGTATCAAGAAAGAAAAATTTTCAACAAAATAGTTAAATCTTCGGTAAAAAAGATTAATTTTCAACCACATAGTTCCATTCCTTAACAAATAGATGAATTTTATACCAAAAAGATTAATTTTCTTTAAAGAAAATACGAATTTTTGAAAAAAATAGTTACATTTTTATCCGAAGAGGTGAATTTTGAAATAAAAAAATGAATCTTAAACCAACAAAGTAAATTTTCAGCCAAATGGCTTAACTTTAAATCACGGATTTTAATTTCTTCTATAAAAAATTATTTCTTAACGAAAACTTTAACAGTTGATATATAAAAAAATATATTTTTAATCAAAAATATTTAAATTCATCCTAGAAACAGAAATTTGAAACAAAATAGTTGAATCAGGAAACAGATTAATCTTCAATAAAATATTTGAATTTTTTAGAAAAAAGATTTTTAAGTTAAAAAATAACTGAATTTAAAGCAAATTAGGATTTGAGAGGAGAAATAATTTTTTATACAAAACAACAATTTCAAATAAATATTTATTAAAAAAGATTTATTTATTTATTAGTTTTAAAATTTATATAAATATAATTTTCTTAAGATTATTTAGCAAATTCAAAAATGTTCAAGAATAATTCCGATAAGTCAATAACTTAATTCTAAAAAATTATAAAGAATATTTTTTCTTTTGCAGGTTTTAGCTAATTTTATGAAAAATTCGAGTCAGTTTAAAATATATTTAGGGCTTTTAGAAGATCGGAAGAAACTTAAAAATATGGTATTTTTCGGAAATATTCCCAAGATAAATAATAGTTATTTTTTACCTCTCTTAATTATTTTTTAAAATCATTAAATTTTGAAAGAAAATTTAGAAAAACTTTTGTATAATCAAAAAAATTGCCTTCAAGTCTTTCAAATTTT
The DNA here is from genome assembly GCA_035041075.1 of Acraspis erinacei. Classification (NCBI taxonomy): domain Eukaryota; kingdom Metazoa; phylum Arthropoda; class Insecta; order Hymenoptera; family Cynipidae; genus Acraspis; species Acraspis erinacei. The sequence continues at coordinate 6,066,282 of JAWWLR010000158.1, read as the reverse complement.
TTTTACAATTAAGGAAATCTTTCAAAATAAAATGAAGACTTTTTCAAATATTCTCTTAAAATTAATTTTGCAAAATAAAAAATTATTTGAAATTTTCTCATGAATTTTAAGATATTTTCTTATTTAATTCTATCCTTTTTCATATTCATAAAAAATGTCTAAACTTTTTTTTAAAAATCTTCAAAATCCTACAATTTGTCTGACATTTTTGGAAATTTGTTTAGATTTAAATCTTTTATGTTATTTTTAAAACTTTTAGGAAGTCGTTGAAAATATTTTTGGTTTTTTTTGTCAATTTTCTCTTAAAAACAGTTTTTAAAAATACAAAAAACATTTGAAATGTTCTCATGAATCTTAAAAAAATTGTGGATGCTTTCGAAACCTTTAAAAGTTGTTAAAAGCCTTCTTTTTTTGAAATATTCAAAAGTTTATATTTTGTTTTGCCTTTTCTAAAATCTTCTTAACATATAAATTATTTCGGAATCTTTTCAAAACTGTTAAATGACTTTTGAAATAGTTTACATTTTCCTCAATTTAAAAAAAATTCTTTAACGTAGAAAAATTGTCTTCAAATCTCCCAGATTCTTTTTCGACAAATTTTGAAATCTTAAGAATTTAAAATTAATTTTGGAAAAAAAGACGTGTCTAAATCTACCGCAATTTCGAAACGAAAGGCCATAAAGGACATAATTTCATTTTTTGCATCTCTCTTTGAAGGGATGAAAAAATTTACAAATTATAGTGTCGTAGAGAAATGTGACGAAAAAAATGATTTCTCAATATTAAAAAAACATTTACAATTAAAATTACTCTTTTTTTTATCAATATTGTTCAGAAATATTGAGAAATAAATTTTATCACGAAAGAAAGTTACTTACTTGACTTTTGATTTTTCATTATATTTTTTTTAACTTTTGATTTTTGATTATATATTTTTACTGTGTGCGTAGTCGAATACTATAATTTCTGCGAAATAAAATATGGAAAACACTCGACCAAAAATATCTCTACTCATTTTCATTAATTCCAAAACTTCCTCCTGTCTCAAAGAATGATAAAAAACCGGAAAAGACGGAAAGTCCGAAAAAATGGTTCCGTATTTGCGCCAATCCTGCCACAGTCATGAACAATAGACGTGAAAAAATAGAAGAAAGGAAAAATAATACTAGTATGTATACTGTACTCATTACATTTTTCAATATCATGCTTATAAGGATGGCTCAAAAACATCAACTTTAATAAAATTATTATAGACCTCGATATTTTTTTTGAACTATAATAAAGATTACTGTACGAATTTACCAAATTAATAGAGATAATTGATTTTGAATAAATGATAGAAATCCTATTAAAATGAATGAAACAAATTTCACGAATCAAGCTCTATCAGCAGATTCGGTAGAAAGTTATTTAAAATTCTATCAAACCTTATTAGTACAAGAATTGCAATAAATTTTATTTAAGTAGTATAGCAGCAGGGCTTCTATGATATTGGTTCTGTTCCGAGCTAAACGACAGTAAACCAGCGACTGGCCACTTACCGACAGACGATAATGGTTCGTGTCCGTGCTAGGAGGTCGCCAGTCGCTAAAATAACGCTCAGAAGGTGCTTCATTGGCTGCCGTTTGTGCGCTTAATATAAATGTTGAAAAATACCATTTCTTATTTATTATTAATAATTAAAAATAATTAAATTTTAATATTTTAAAATGTTTCTTGGATTGTTTTTAATATTTTCTAAGCATTACAATAAAAATCAAATGAATATTCCGCACATAAAAAAATGCTATTTAATGTCATCCTGTTTTAGGGTTTTAATTATTATTGCTAATTTATGCATTTAAAATTTGGTATATTAATCAAAGTAGATATATACATTTTATTACAGGTCCATTTAAAAATATTTCATATTTATTCATCGAGAAATTGTCATTCAAATTTGATCAAAGTTAAATATTAAATAGAAACTCAGTCGAATTTATTTTAAAACTTTAAAAAGGGTATATTAAATGAGAAATAATATATCGTATTTAAAAAATACGAGGAGTGTTCTCAAACAACAAATTTTTAATTAAAAAAAATCAGAAAGTAACTTAATAAATTAGTGCTGAGTTGAATCCGCGAAAAGTTTTTTCGCCGATTTGTTTAAATTTATTTTTTAAAACAATTTCCATACTCTTATTTTTCTTTTTAGTTTAAACAAGAATGTTAAAAATATATTAACATTTCAAAAATTTGCTTTTAATCAAAATATTTAATTAATGTATTTTCAGTAAATAAATAACATCTATTAAAAACTATTTTTTTAATTATTTCGAATCGGAAATTTTCTCGATCGTAGATTTGATCATTTTGCAATTTTCTGTCGGGAATTTTCCAAATCAGGATTTTAAAATTTCGGAAATTATATTATTTCGCTAATTTTATTATTCGCCAATTTTCAAACTTGGAAATGTTACAATGTCGGGAATTTTATTTTGCTTGATTTGTCAGTATTCCCTTAAAATCTTGGAAAAGTTATGTATTTTTCGCATCTTGGAAAACAACGAAAATTTTTTTAATATACATTTTTGAAAGTTTTAAAATAAATTCGATTGAGTTTCTATTTAGTATTTAACCTTATAAAGTTTTAATTAAAATTTCTCCATAAATACCAGTAATAAAATTTGTATATCCATTTTGATTAATATACAGAATTTTAGATTTATAAATTAGTAACCATAATTTAAAAAATTAAAATAATAAAAAATATTTGTAATTATTAATAGAAAAAATTGAATTTTTAAAAATGTTAAATAAGTGCGCGAACGGCCTATATTACCGACTAATGATGGGGTAGGAACCTACATTACCGACTATTGGCATCTAAGCCTAGACACGAACCATTATTGTATGTCAGTAAGTAACCAGGCGTTGGTTTACTGCTATTAAGGTCGGAACAGAACCGGTGTGACAGAAGCCTGGTGCTATAATACTATAATTGATTCTTCATTTTGATAGATTTTCTTTTAGAAGTATTTAAAAGAAAAATAACGGAAATTCTCAAAATTGCGGATAAAGAAAAAGGATTGAAAAGTATTTAATTTTTTTTTGGAATTCTATCAAACTTTTTCAGCAAGGTTTTGAAACTTATTGATTAATTAAGGCCATGTGATGAGTAGGTCACATGACTAGATTCTTACCTTACTGACACTGTTTTTTTATTTCCTAACTTATTTTCACACGAAACGTCACATCGAGTTTAAAATTTAGGATAGTCAATAAGAAGCATGAAGAAAGGTAGGTGTGATCCTAAATTTGTATAATTTTAAAAAAGTTAAAAAAAATTTTTTTTTTAATTATTAAAATTTAGGACCAGACCCATCTTTTTTAGTGCTTTTTATTTCTTCTCCCAAATTTTCAACTCGATGTGGCCCTGCCTGTGAAAATAAGTTAGGAAATAAAAAAGTGTCGGTCAGGTAGGAATCTGGTCACGTGGCCCACTCGTTTAACTGACTTAAAGAAAGGTTTAAAAGACGAATATGACTCTATTGATAAATTTGATGATACAAATTTTATTTAGTTTATTTTCCATATTGTTCTTTCAGATGTTAACAATATTATGGTTTAATAAATATAATCCGATTTGCCTCAAATTTATACAGTAATCTTTCTTTATGATTTAGAAAAAAATATCAAAATACACTTTCACTTTATAATAGTTGTTTTTTGAACTACTCCAATGCTTATTATTATTTATATTCCTAAAGCTCACTTTCTTCACTTATGCCTACTCTAACGCTTTTTTCATATCTTGAATCTTAAATTATTTTTTGGATACACTGTAAAAATTTTTTAGGAAATTTCCTCTAAAATTTCATAGAAAAAAATAGGGAATTTATTTAAAAGTTAGGGAAATTTTCGTGCCGCACATGAGGGGCAATTTTTAATAAGTACGGCAGTTTTTCTAAAAGTTGTGGAATTTTTCCTATATTTCTATATGACAAATTTCACCAAAATTCGGGAAAAGCAAGATATCTTCTCGAATGCGGTTTTTTTTCTTAAATTTCAGTGTCAATTTCGATTTTATAGAAGGTTTTTGTATTCTCCTAAAAAATTCTAATTTTTTTGGTTATCTAATTCTGTATTTCTACCCTTAAAGTGTTGTTTATTATAAAAAAACATGGTTTTGGTAATTCCTTAACATTTTCAGGGTTGCCGCTTGACGGGGAAACCAGGAAAACCGGGAAATGACCGGAAACATTTTTAAAACGGGAAAAACCAGAATATGGCAGTGAATTTATTTTTTGCTCCGGAATTTTACAAATTAAAAAAAAATCTGTCCAAATTCGATTTCAACCGCTTTTCAAATAATTAGTTGAATTGTTATCTTTTCCAATTATGATATTATTCAGTTTACAATGCGTAATTCAAAAATCTTTTTCTTAACAAATTTGTAATTTTAGATATTTATTTTTAAGCTTAGATTTTTAATTTAAACAATTTTAAAATTCTGGCTTGCAGACATAAACAGTTAAAAATTTAAAGCGTTTAAAGTTGAAAACTTTTGATAAAAACATTTTTATTTAATAAATAAACGACACAAATAAATAAATGTTGTAATGGACCTATACTTCAAGCATTAAAAAGTGATCAAATTTTTGTTTTAAAACGATTTGGAATCAGTTCAGAATTTAAGAATTTTCAGATTTTAACAATAAAAATTAAACGGTTTTAAACTAAAAATCTTAATCATTAAATATAATAATATATTCTTAATTGAAGACTTTTATTAAATTTAAAATATGGTTTTAGTCTCAAACATTGAATTTTTAACCCATTTAATTTTAAATTTTTGAATTAAAAAAAACATTAATTATTGAATTTTAAGCAATATTTGACTGTTTATTTAACACAAGTAAATTGAAATCAAATATTCAAAATTTAACAATTTTGAAATGAATTATTTGACATCGAAAGCCTGGAATTGTTAAAATTTCGAAAAGTCTAAAAATTTTGAACATTACCATTTTAATTGTTGTTTGTGAGAAATGTTTAATTTGTAAGTCGAATTGTTGAATTTTGATGTATAATTATCAAAAAAAATTTCAGTAATTTAAAGAGATATTTAGGAGTTTTGAATAGATTCAAAACTACCATGAAAATTTAAAATGTTTCCTTAAAATATTTCAGATTCATTTTTGAAAATTTTGTAAGTCTTTCAAAACAGATTTATATATTCTTTTGAAATAATTTTTTTAAATGAAAAATGATTTTAAATTTCTTAGGAATCTTAAGAATTTTTTTTATTCTTTTGAAGCATTTCGCAATTCCTGAAAAGTTTCTATTTTATTTTTAAATCTGCAAAAATCTACATTTTGTTTTAAATTTCGGGGTATGATTTTGAGTTTTAAATTCATTTTGCATCTTTACAAAGTCTCTAAATATTTCTTAAAATTACTTAAATTTCGTCTACAAATAATAAATCTTGCATTTTTATTTATACATTAAATTTTGTTTGAAAATTTCTCAAATTTGCAGCATTTCCTAAAAATTGTAGGAAAATTCAGCTAATTTTGACAGATATTTATAAGTTCTGAAAAAATTTCAAAAATAATTTTCAATTTTAATAAATTTAAGACAACTTCTAGATTTCTCAAGATTTTGAAATAAAATTTTAAAGTTTCCCAACGAAGTTTAAATTACTTAAAATTAAAAGAATTAGATTTCTGATTTAAGGAGTATTCAGTTAAATAAATTTCAATTTTTCAATTTTTAAAGTTTTAGAGCATTGAAAATGATAAAGTTGATTTATATTTTTTATATTGAAATATGTTATTCCAATCCATTTTAAACGTAAAATATTGAGCATTTGATTACAACATTTTTTAATTAAAAAATTTTTTAAATTCATTTTTAAAAGTTCAAAATTCAACAGTTCCACTTTGAGTGCTTTTATTTGCAGTTCAGTTTTTATTAGATTAAATGGAATTTTTTTTAGCTTTAGTGTTTGATTTTGATAATTTCAATAACCGTGAAAAACGGCCGATTAAAACGGCCACCCTGATTTTCTTATTATTCTCGATATTTTCATAAAAAATTACGACTCAATTATCATTTTCTCTTAAAATTAGGGAAAATTGTTTATTTTTCTTAAAAAGTATTTTCCCAAAAAAATTGTGAATATTCCATGCCGAAGGATAGAGAAAATTTCCTAAATTTTTACAGTGTAGTGCATGTTTAAAAATTGATTTGTTTGACGTATCGACCGATAATATCAAAGGCAGGTAATTAGATTAATGTGCCAAATTATAGATAATCCGGTAGTCACCAACACTTTTGTTTGTACTAATAGATCCCCGATATTTCTCTTTTTCAAAAGGTCAAAAAAGGCCCCTGATGTCGAAAATCTTGAGTAGGTTTTCGAAATCTGGTTTAATTTTTATTTAAACAATTTTTTAAAACAATTTTATTATTCATTCATAACAAAATTTTTTAAAAATCATTATTAGAATGGCTGAGCAAAAATGTTTTCAACTGGAAGCAGTATTATGACACTATTCGATCTGGGTGATTGTTTATTGATAAATGAAGAGTTTAAACGATTTCCTCTTAAAAATAGCAACATTTTAACAACAATTTAGGGAAAGTAGTTTTTATTCGATCAGAAGATTTCTTTTTCCTCTCAAGAGATCTATCCTGGATATAGATAGTATACAAGTTTTAAATTTTTCCGAGGAATAGATTCTGAGGTAATACTCTGCAAATATAGCAAATTTGTTTAAGAAATAAATTGTTTATAACGTTATACATTGCAAATAGTTCATAGTACCGAAAAAATTGCAAAATGAAAAAAAACTTTTATTTTTGATCAGCCATCCTAAATATGATTCTAGAACATTTTTTGTGAGTGAACAATGAAATTGTTTAAAAAATTTTTAAAAAAAATTTGATTCAGACTTCTGAAACCTACAGAAGAGATTAGTAATCAGGGGCCTTTTTTTGACCTTTTGGAAAAGATTAATCTCGGGGACCTATTAGAGCATACAGAAGTGTTAGTGGCGACTGGATTAAGATGACGAGTGGATTAAGATGATGACTGCTATTATTTTCGAATTTTGATACAGATGTATGGCCGCTATACGAAGGATCTGGGTGAATATGCAAAAGAAGAAGCTCGAAGACTCAACTCACATCAAAAATCGAGAAGAAAATTGGATAAGGCGAGAGCTGAAGACCTTAGAAAGTCAACAAGAGGTCCATTATGCAGGAAACTTGTGGCACTGTTGGCCTTCGCCTGGAAACACACTGGGGCAAGGCTTGGGGAAGACTGGGTCTTTTTGGCATTGCTTGGAGTCATTATGGCTCTTATCAGCTATGTGATGGATCGGGGAATTTCTATGTGCAATAACGGTCAGTAATTTATTTATTTAATGTTTTTAATCATATGGATAATAAGATTAGGTTCATAATCTATAATTGAGCTGCTGAGTTTTCACTTCAACTTGTGTTCAGTTATTTAATTTTTTTTATTTTTCAATAAAATTTTCAGAGACTGTAGCTCCAAACGTCCTTTGACTAATAGATCAAAAGAAATTCAAAAATTTATTTAACAAAAAATTGTTGTTAATTTTTTTCTGGTGCGTGACGATTATCGGACTTCTCTAACATTCAGAGTTTCGTTTATTGAGCGAATTTTGAGCAACTAAAAACTTCCTGCAAGAAAGTTGTAAACAACAGTATAAATAAGCTTTCTGGAAATTTTTAGCCCAATAGAATTGATATTCAAGAAATTATTAACGTCTCAAGTCCATAGCGGCTAGGCAACTCGCGCGCGGGCTGTAGCGAGAGTCTCAAATCCGATTTATAATACAGTTCACCGGCGCAAACAAAAGACTAATCCAGTAATTAGGTAATATCAAAGTATTATGGATAAATAAATAATAGTGCGTAATTTAAACTAATTTATTCATTTAATATAATGTCAAGAAATATTAATATTATGCCAATAAATACTAACGCTCCATTACAACAGGAATGAAAAACAAATGTACTTTCTCGATCTTTCACTTTTTTCAATTCCAAGCATTTGAAGCAATGACAAATTCGCGGAATTAATAATCCATTGAATCTAAACTGGTAGATTTTTATGTTTTGTTTGACTTTTGTACAGTTTGTCTCAAAAATTAATCGGATCTGAAACTACCACTACAGCCCGAGCGCGAGTCGCCTAGCTGCTATTGAATTGAGACGTTAATAATTTCTTGAATATCAATTCGATTGGGCTAAAATTTTTTAGAAAGGTTCTTTGTAATGTTGTTAAAAACTTCGCCACTGGAAGTTTATTGTTGCTCAAAATTCGCTCGATAAACGAAACGCTGGTAGTTTGAGAAGTCCTATAAGCGAATCAGAAAAAAATTGTCAACATTTTTTAAATGAAATTTTGAATTAATTTTGCTCTATCAGTTGAAGGACATTTCGAACTACATTCTCTAAAAGCTGTATTTAAAAATCCTTCAAACTAACTGAGCAGGAGTTGAAGTGAAAAACGAATTAAAATTGAGTTTTACAATACGATGTTTATGGTTTTTAGAAGATTGGAAGAAACTTAAAAAATATTTTTTAGGTCCCATAATTTTCAGATAATTTTAGAAATAAAGATTCTTTAGTAATATTCCAAGTCATAAGGGAAAAACTCAAAATATTCAAAACTCTTTAAGAATATTGTAGAAGGTTCTGTTCCAGATAATTCTAAAATATTCCAAAGGATTCCAGTATATTCTAGAAAAATCATGAATACCGCAGCATTTGTAGCATGAGTGAATGTTCAAAAATATTCCAAGTAATTCGGGTAAACATTCACAATATTCCAGATTCTTTAAGAATATTGAAGAAGGTTTTGTTCCAGATAATTCTAGAATCTTCCAAAGGATTCCAGTATATTCTAGAAAAATCCAGAACATCCCGGAAATTTTAGAATTCATGAATGTTCAATAATATTTCAAATAATTCGGGGAAAATGCAAAATATTCCAGATTCTTGAAGAATATTGAAAAAGGTTCTGTTCCAGATAATTCTAGAACATTCCAAAAATTTATAGTATATTCTAGAAAAATCAAGAATATCCCATAATTTTTAGAATTAATGAATGTTCAATAATATTCCAAGTCAACAGCGAAAATTCCGAAATGTTGCAGATTCTTTAAGAATATTGAAGAAGATTCTCTTCCAGATAATTCTAGAACATTGTTTAGGATTCCAGTATATTCTAGAAAAATCAAGAATACTCCAGAATGTTTAAAATTAACGAATGTTCCATAATATTCCAATTCATTTGGGAAAAATCCAAAATATTCCAGATTTTTCAAGAATATTTAAGAAGTTTCTGTTCGAGAAAGTTCTAGAACCTTGGAAAGTATTCCAGTATATTCTATAAAAATAAAGAGTATCCCAGAATTTCTATAATTCATAAATGTTCAATAATATTCGAAGTAAATCGAAAAAAGTTCAAAATATTCCAGATTCTTAAAAGTTATGGAAGAATTTTCATTTTCAGATTATTCTAGAACATTCCAATACATTTGAGATTTTCACAATAATGAACAAAATTTCAAAAATGATATTAAAATTTTTTTAAATATATATTTTCAAAATAATCGAATATTCATGACCATTTATATAAATTATTTTCCCTGATTTTCCCTGTCGAATTTTTCATTTTATATTACCATTGATATTTACTGACCGCAGAAATGAAAGCATGTAACCTTTTTAATATATATAAAATCTTGCATAAATAATACTAAATTAAATTAAAGCTTTTTATAAAAATTCCCTGAGTCTTTTGCAATTTTTTTCCATCAAATTCCCTGACTTTTTTCTGATTATGTTTTTTCGGACCTTTTCCGGACCCATAGCATATTTTCGAATTTTTGAAAATATTTAAAGAATAAGTAAAAACATAATCATGTACTTTAAAGTTCACTGGAAATATTATACAATATTTTTTTAACTTTATATAAATTTATGATTGAAAATGTTTCTTGAAATAATAGTGAAATTTATTTGACTTCCAAATTTGGTGAGGTTTTAAATTAAAATAATTAAAACATATTTCGAATATCGCGTTAAATTTAATTGGTTGAAATTTGAACTCTTTTGTTGACAGTTAATTTTTTTGATATAAAATGTATCAGTTTGATAAAAAAATTCATTTCTTTGGTTGAAATATGAGCTATTTGATTGAAAAATTGTTTTTTCATTGGACGAAAAGAGTTTTTTTCGGAAAATGTAACCATTTTTATGAAAATTTGATTCTTTTTTGGTTAAAAATTATTTTTCTAAACTGAAAATGTAGCTATTACTGGAGCTGAATATCCCATGATTTTAGTTAAAAATTCATCCCTTTCGTTGAACCTTCATTTTTTGACTAAAAATTTAATTATTCAATTTTTGGCTCAGAAATTATATTTTTTAGTTCAAAATTTGCCTTTTTGAGCAGAAATTAATTTTCTTGATTTAAAATTATATTTATGCCAAAAAATTTATTTAATCAAGTTAAAGATTCAGAATTCCAGTTAAAAATTCACCTTTTTCATAACCATGGTTGTAGTTGAAAATTCATCTGTTTGGCTAAACATTAATTCTTTTAAATTGAAAATTTAATTAATTGACATTTTTTATTAAAAATGAATTTTTTTGTTAAAAAATTCAACGATTTCATTTGACGGTTCATTTTGTTGGTTGAAAATTCTTATGTTGGGTTTAAAATTAATTTTTTAAACTAAAAGTGTAACAATTCCATTTTCGGTTGATTATTATTTTTTCTTTAGTTTAAAAAAGAACCATTTAGTTGAAAATTTGTTTTATTTACTTAAAACTTCAACAGTTTCGTTAAAAATTCCTAGATTGTGGTGAAAAGTTTTATTCTTTGGAAGAAAATCAATATTTTTATTTGAAAACTAATCTTCTTATTTAAAAATTCATCTTTTTGGTTTACAATCCAACTATTCTACTTAAAGATTCATAATTTTATTTGAAATTTTATTAATTTGGTTAAGAATTGAACTATTTTTTCGACAAACCGTTTTTTTTGTTGAACATTAATTTTTTCAACTGAAAATTTAGCTATTCCATTTTTAGATGAAACTTGATTTTTCTCGCTCAAAATACAACCATTTAAAGAAAAATTGGGCTTTTTAAATTGAAAATTGAACTACTTCGTTAAAAAACTACGTCTTTTGTCATCTTTGTCTTTGAAAGTTAATCTTGTTTAAAAATGATTCTTTTTGTTTAAAATTTCAAGTCCGTAAGTTAAATATTTATCTTTCTATTTAAAAATTTATCTTTTAGGATCCAAACAAAATTATTTGTTTGGAAGTTAAAAACTTTTGTTAATAATACATTTTTTAGTTGAAAATTCATCTTTTTGATTAAAATTTATTTTTGTTGGGTTCAAAGATGAGCTATTTGATTGAAAAATTGTTTTTTCTTTGAACGAAAAGCAATTTTTCGCCGAAAATTTAACTATCTTGTTGAAAATTTGTTTCTTTTTTGGTAGAAAATAACTTTTTTAATCTGAAAATGTAACTATTACTGCAGTTGAATACCCATAATTATAGTTAAAAATTCGTCTTTTGGGTAGAAACTAATCTTCTTGGTTGAAAATTAATCTTTATGGTTAAACATTGAATTATTTTAGTTAAAGATTCCGAATTTCAGTTAAGAATTCTTCTTTCTCATAGTTACAGTTATAATTGAAAATTCGTCTATTTGACAAAACATTAATTTTGTTAACCCAAAATTTAATTATTAAAATAAAGTTTTTTTTTTAAATTTCAAATATTTCAGTTGTAGGTTATTGTTTAGTTAAAGACTCCTAAGTTTGGTTTAAAATTAATTCTTTAAAATAAAACTTTTATTATTCCATATTGGGTTGCCATTTCTTTTAGTTTAAAATTCAACAATTTGTTTGAAAAATTTATTCTTTGGTAGAAAATTAATCTATGTGTTTAAAAATTGAATTATTCTAATTAAACATTCAGAATTTCAGTTCAAAATTCTTTTTTTCTAATAGTTATAATTATAGTTGACAATTCTTCTATTTGACATAACATTAATTTTGTTAACTCGAAATTTAATTATTAAAATATTATTATTTTTTTGTTTGAATTTTCAAATATTTCAGTTGTAGGTTTATTTTTTAGTTCAAAACAACTAAGTTTGGTTTGAAATTAATTCTTTAAAATAAAAATTTTATTATTCCATATTCGTTTGACATTTTTTTAGTTTAATTTAATTAATCTTCTTGTTTAAAAATACATCTTTTTATTTTATAATTCAACTATTCTTCTTGAAGATCCTTAATTTTATTAAAAAATGCATAACTTTGTTTGAAAATTAAACTAAGATGTTTTTGAAAATTAGTTCTTTTTTTGCTGAAAATTAATTTTTTCAACTGAAAATTTAACTATTTCATTTTTAGTTCGAAATTCAACAATTTGAAGAAAAATTGGTCTTTTGCAATACAAAATTGAACTATTTAGTTGAAAATTAAACAATTTGTTTGAAAATCCGTTTTTTTGTTGAAAATTAATTTTTTTAACTGTAAATTTAACTAATCCATTTCTAGATCAAAATTAATTTTTTCTAGTTAAGAATTCAACAATTCTAAGAAAAATTGGTCTTTTGTAATTGAAAATTGAACTATTCTGTTGAAATTTTACTTATTTTGTTATCTTTTTCTTTAAAAGCTAATCTTGTTAAAAAATTCTTCCTTTCGGTTTAAAAATTCAAGTACTCCAGTTAAATATTTATCATTTTAGTTGAAAGTTTATCTTTTAGTTTTCTAAAAAAATTATTTGGTTGAAAGTTAAACTCTTTTGTTAAAAATTAATTTTTTCCCATAATTTTAGTTAAAAATTTATCTCATTGGTTGAACATTCATTCTTTAACAAAAAATTTAATTTTCAAATTCTTTGGTGATTTGCAAATTATCCGCCCGAATTATTTAATGACATCATTATCGAAAGCATGCATGCGATTTACAATAACAGTAATAAAATTAATAAAAAATAGAGTGATACTTACAAAAGATTCAATTTAAATGTTATCTTACCTTGCATTCAGGGTCTATCTGAACAGTTAAGGAATTCATTTAAAAAATTTAATGTCAGCGTTTATTTTAAAATCACAAATTCTTTAGATAATTCCTTGTTAAAAAACAAGACAGGGATTCCATTGAAAATTTATCTGGCGTTTTTTATCTAATTAAATGTAAATGTTGTAATAAAGCTTATTATAGGCGAAATTGCCCGACGATTAAAAACCAGAACTGCTGAGGACAAAAGAGATTGTGAAGTTGGAATTAGCATTCTTGGAATTTTAATCATTACTTTGATTTTGGTTCAAAATATTAAAATATTTGCTACAGAAATGAAAATTAATGGCATATTAATGAGTCTATTTTTATAAATAAATTTCGAAAGATTTGAATTACATGAAAGACTAAAATTCCAAATATTGATAAAATTGATCAAAGTATTATAAAATAATTTCCTACTTTTAGTTAAAAAATTTCTAAATTTGAATTTAAAATTATTTTTGCGCCTCCTTACCAATAAACTGTCAATTTCTGTTCGTTCTTCCTAACCTACAATAAAGTTAATTTCTTATTAAAAAAATGTATAAAAATGTTTAAAAGTAAATTTTGGGATGATTTATGGTAAGATACTATATTTACCTATACATTACCATAAGTAACCGAAAATGTCCATAAGTTTTCCGAAATTTATACACATTTTTAAATTTAATTTTGGATTATTTATGGTAAGTTACCATCAATTGCCTGCAATACTACCATAAATTGCCTGTAATATTACAATCAGTTAAAAAAATTCACAAATTTCCAAAAATTTATAAAATGTTTAAAATTGAATTTCGGGGACCTTATGTAAAGTTACCATATTTACCTGTAAAATTACTATACATGACTTAAAAATACCTGGAAATTTATGAATATTTTTCAATTGAGTTTTGGGTAATTTATGGTAAGTTACCATATTTACCTATACATTTCTTTATTTATTTATTGTA
>JAWWLR010000158.1:6031413-6045224 GCA_035041075.1 Acraspis erinacei | reverse complement strand
AACAATTTTTTAAATGTTTTGTTGCACTAGGAGGAAGGGGTTTTTTCACTCGTGTAAGAATTTTTGATAAATTCTGAAAAACTTTATCTTGAAGATTATCTTTTTAGGTGTAAATGTTATTATTTGGTTGCAAGTTTAACTATTATCTTAAGGTAGATCTCATGCCAAGAGTTGGATATTTTTTAGCTAATATTTTTGCCGACTTGGAATGAAAGAAATGTTTATTTTCAGTTTGTTCTAAATTAACAGTTTTTTTTATTTTTAAAACTTTTATCGTGTTGGAAGGGAGGAAATATTGCTTTTAATTTATTCTGAATTTCAAGAGGGATATTTTTTTATTGAGTTGGAGATGGGTAATTTTTATTTTCTACCATTTTTCCAAGTTTTAAAATGGTAAAAAAAATATGGAGTTGGAAGGGAGGAGCATTTGATGTTCAATATTTTGCTGAATTGTAAGGGAGACGTTTAAAAAAAAGATAGTGACATGTAAGGGAAGAAATGTTGGTTTTTAAATTTCTTCTAAATTCGAAGAGGAAAAATTTTTTTATTTCTAAGATTTTTAACGAGTTAGAAGAGAGGAAATTTTGGTTCTTTATTCCTTTTTATAATCGGAAGCCTATTTTTTCTTTTTCATATTTTTATTGATATAAAGGGAGGAACTTCTTATTTTCAATCTTTTTTCGGAATTGGGCAATGGGAATTAAAAAGAAAAAAAATATTGAATTGGAAAAGGGATTTTCTTTAAATGTTTAGTGAGATTTTAGGGTGATTGTTTGGTTTTTAATATTTTCAGCAACTTGGAATGAAAGAAATTTTGGTTTTAAATTTTTTCTCAATTGGAAGAGGAGCAGTTTTTTATTTTTAAGATTTTTATCGAGTTGGAAGGGAGAACATTTTAGTTTACAAGTTTTTCGAAATTGGAAAAGGCTCTTATTTTCTTTTTAACACTTTTATTTTTCTCTAAATTAATAGTTTTTATTTTGAAAACTTTTATCGTTTTGGAAAGGAGGAAATTTTGGTTCTCATTTATTCTGAATTGGAAGAGGGACATTTTTATGGAACATTTTTATAAGTTTCATGCCATTTTAGTGGAATTTTTTGGGTTTTAATATTTCTAGCTACTTGGAATGAAAGAAATTTTGATTTAAAATTTGTTCTTAATTGGAAGAGGAGCAGTTTTTTATTTTTACGATTTTTATCGAGTTGGAAGAGAGAACATTGTAGTTATCAAGTTTTTCGTAATTGGAAAAGGCACTTATTTTGTCGTTAACACTTTTATTGTTCTCTAAATTAAACATTTATTTTTTAATCGTTATTGAATTGGAGAGGGGGATTTTTTCTGAAATTGCAAAATGGTCATTAAAAAAAATTGTGTTGGAAGGGAGGAAGATTGGATTTTAAATCTTTTGCTCAATTGTAAGAGGGACGTTTTTAAAAATAAAAGATAGTGACATGTAAGGGAGGAAATTTTGGGTTTTAAATTTCATATAAATTCGAAGAGGAACATTTTTTTATTTTATGATTTTTATCGAGTTCGAAAAGAGGAAATTTTGATTATTTATTCTTTTTTATAAATGGAAGTCCATTTAAAAACAAAATAATTTTCATTGATATAAAGGGAGGAACTATTTATTTTAAATCTTTTTTCTGAATTGGAAAATGATAATTAAAAAGAAAAACATATTGAATTGGAAAAGGAATTTTCTTTAAATATTTAGTGACATTTTATTGGGATTTTTTCTTTTTTAATATATTGAGCGACTTGGAATGAAAGAAATTTTGGTTTTTAATATTTTCTTAATTGGAAGAGAAGCAGGTTTTTATTTTTAAGATTTTGATCGAGTTGGAAGGGAGAACATTTTACTTTTCAAGTTTTTCGAAATTGGAAAAGGCACTTATTTTTTTGTTAACACTTTTATTTTTCTCTAAAATAACAATTTTTATTTTTAAAACTTTCATTGTGTTAAAAAGGAGGAAATTTTGGTTCTAATTCATTCTGAATTGGAAGAGGAACATTGTTCAATTTTAATTACTTTAAATGAAACAAATTTAGGTTTTTAGGTAGTTGAATTATTTAATTAATTATTTTTTTAATTGTGACGTACATTTGATGGAAACCTTGAAACTTGTACTTCAAATATTAATTAAAAAATTGTTAAACGACGTGCGTTTGGTGAAAACATTTAAACTGTATTAAAAATTGTTTTTATTGTTTAAATATTTACAGCGATGAATATTTAATGAAAAATTTTCTTTCATTTTTGATATAAAAATCAATTTATAAATGTTTTCTTATATAAATCTTAAAATATGATAGGAGTCATGAAGTATCGGAAATGCATACAGATTCTCAAAATTTTAATGATGAATAATAGTAATTTAATTCGAGGAATTGAGGAAATTCCTCAAAGTGTTGGCACATCGACTTTTGGCATTATTCCATTCAGCAGTGTTCGCAAACATTCAAGAAACGGATTTTGCCTTTTAAGTATATCAATGAGAAAGTCAATTTAATTTGGCAAAATAAATAAATAAAATTTAGAATATAAAATTAATGATAAATAAAAATTTTAATTACTTTTTAACGTCCATTTGGAAATTCAGTTATCAAAATATTTTTAAAAAATGTCTAGGATTAAAAAATCTCTCCAAAAAAATGTCTCCAAACAAATTTGAAAAACAAAAATAAAAGAGAGGAAAAAAGGAGAGGCAGGATTCAAATCTCTTTTCTTTTTTCCCTTATCTTCCTGCATCATTCTTATTTCCTAATAGGTTTTGACACGCGGAAAAATGTATCATTTATTTTTATTGATAAATTAAATGCTGTTGATTTTTTTTGGATTATGATTTAAAAAAGTACGAATGCAAAAAGACGCGAGAAAAAAGAGAAGGAAAAGGATTTAGAGATCACCTTTTTTCATATTTTTCCAATTTTCTTTAAAGTAAATGCAAGAAAGAATAGGGAAAAAAAGAGAAAATTTATTTTTTCCCATTTAACTTAAAATATAAAAATAGATACTTTTTGACTGTAAAGAAACGAATTTTTATAAAGTCTATATTTTCCATTGAATTTAAAAATCTGCACGAGTTTTAAATGCGAAGAGTTTCTGAGAACTATTTGGGCTTTTTCTTAATTTAAAATTCGGAAGTTGGCCAATAAAATAATGCCATTGAAATCTTCCTTAGCTTTTCATTTCTGATTAGCAAAAGCGCTTCCAAGAGGTTCCAAATTTAAAATCCTATTTAGCGTCCAATAGTCAAGTTAATGTATAGAATTCCTGAAAATAAAACCAGCGACCTTTGAACAAGCGGCATAAAATACTCCTATTGTAATTTAAAAAAATGGATGCTTTTTTAAAAGAAAAAAAAATTTCCTACAAAAGTTTCTGAAGAAAAATAAAAAAAAGGAAAGAAAACTGAGAATGTAACCAACCAATCCTGATTTTTTAAATTAGAATAGCCAACCAACGAAATCCGTCAGTGTTGTTTGGTTGCCTTTTTATTTTTGTCCACAGATTTTTTTACGATTTTTTTTTAAGCGGATCATTTTTTTTATTAGAATAGGATCATTTTATGATGGTTGTCCCAATTTTGTCATTTGATGATTTGTTTCATTTTCAGGAATTGTATGGATTAAAATATTAATATTTTAAATATTTCGATGACCTGAATTTGTGGAAAAACTTTTAATAGTCAGAAATGAAAAGCTAAGGGAGATTTCAATGGCATTATTTTATTGGCTGACTTCCGAATTTCAAATTTTAAACAAGTCGAAGTAGTGGGCAGATTTCTTGGTTTCCAGAATTTGCATTGTTTAAAGTGTGCTGATTTTAGAATGAAATGGAAAAGAAGCCAATCAATCCTGGTATATTTGTTTATTTTCCTATTGTAATTAAAAAAAGGATCCTCTTTAATAAAAATATCCTAAAAAAATATCTGGACAATAATAAAAGAGAGGAAAAAATGAGAAGATGACAAACCAATCCTTCTGGATTAGGTTGATGGCCTTTTCATTTTTCTTTCCTCTTTTTTTGTCGAGAGATTTTTTAGGAACTTTTTTTAAAGAGGATCCTTTTTTAACTTACAAACACCAACTAAATCCATCACGATTGATTGGCTACCTTCTCTTTTTCCTTTGTTATTTTTTATTTTTGTCCAGAGATTTTTTTGTTTTTAAGGAGGATTCTTTTTTATTATAATATACGTTAACTTTATTATTGGCCCTTAAATAGGATTTTCAATTTGATTCTAATCGATTTTAAATATATTAAATATTGCGATGTGGAAGCGCTTTTCCTAATCAGAAATTAAAAGATAAAGGAGATTTCAATAGCATTATTTTATTGACTGACTTCCGAATTTCAAATTTAAAAAAAGTCGAAAGCGTGGGCAGACTTCTTGGTTTCTAAAATTTGCATTTTTTAAAGTGTGCAGATTTTAAAATGCCATGCAAAAAAGCCAACAAATCCTGATGGATTGGGTTTGTTGCCTATTGTAATTAAAAAAAGAATGATAATTTAAGAAATTTAAATTAGATTAAAATTCAAATTAAAAAACCTATTTAACGTTCAGTTATTAAATTGACGCAAGCTTCTACAAAAAACAAAAATCTAACGAACAAATTTGAACCACAACGAAACAGCAAAAAATTATCCAATTGCAATCTGAAAAAATGTTAAGAACAAAAATTTCACACAAAAATAAAAAAGAGGAAAGAAAAATAAGAAGGCAACCAACCCCCGAGTCGAAATATAATCCCTACTTTGACACTCTTAACGCTCTTATTTGTAGGGGCTAAGATTTTAAAGGAGAGGATATTCTCATACGATTTTTGCCCCATAATTAGCGCTCTTATGGGCAAAAATTTCCAAACTTTCCATTTACGGCGTCAAAGTAAACGCTTAGTTTTTGCTTATTTTTTCATTTTTAATGTTTCCCATTTGAAATTATAATTTAGTTAGAAGGTTTGTTTATTATAATTCAGTTCATTCTTTGATTTTATAAAAATTCGCCTGATTAACTTTCATGCCAAATTATAATTTCATTAGGTAATAACAATTACAAATTTTAGAATTACAGAAGATAAGATTTCTAAGATTTTGACATTTCCCTATTTTCTAAATTTTTAATCTGAAATGATTCAATTTTGTGATTCTTCAATTCACAAAAATTGTCTACTTTGCAGAGATTTTGATTTAGAAATTGAGCCGCCGCGCTGAATGCAAGAACCAGCCCGACGCTCGAACACGCGTAAAAGTATTGTCCAAGTGTCTCAAAAATATAAAGTTTTTAAATTCAACAAATCGATTTAAAAAATTTAGAATTCTAGATAATAAGAAAATAAAACTTTTTCTTATTAGAATTTTTTGGCAAACTTTTATTTTTAATAATAAAAGCGCAATATAGCGAATTAAATATTATTAAATAATACACGATTTTTAACTCGTCCATGAATTCTTAGAAATCACCATAGTATTCTGAATAAGTCCTGTAAATATTAAGTCATTTCAATAATATTTAGCCGAGTTAGAACGATTTAATTTTTTAATCCTAATTAAGTCATAGAGAAACTTTTATTCGATATTTCGCTTTTATTATTAAAAATAAACGTTTAACAAACAAAACTCTGATAGGAAAAAGTATTATTTCCTTATTTACTACAACTCTACATTTTTTAAAATTGATTTTTTGAGTGAAAATGTTCTATTTTTGAGACGCGCGGACAATACCAGCCCGACGTTCGAAAAGAGCGTCGGGCTGGTTCTTGCACTCGGCGGCTCAATTATACAATTGAATTTATTTTTATTTTTAAATTGTCAAAAGTCGTTCAATAAATTTTCTGTGGTATAGAAAAAAAATTAATACAAAAGATTTTTATTTCTTTCCTTTTTCTTCTGACGTTTCTTCTGGGTTTTTAGAACTATTTTTCAAATTCTTGCGCTAGAATAAGAGGCAGCAAAATAGGGGCAAGACTTCCACCTGGAGCGGCAAAGTAGGGTCTATATTTTGACTCGGGGCATATCCCCTTCCTTCCCTTTTTCTTTCGCTCGTCATTTTTATTTTTATTATTATAAAATTACAATAAAAGAACATAGAAAATGAAACAAAATAAATAAAAATAACATTACGAACGTTTCGGTACTCATACAGTACTTATCAAGGCAAGAAAAATATAAATCGGTAGCAACGAAGAACAGGTGCCCTCTCGAAAGAAAGAGAAAGGGAAGGAAGGGAATGTGGTAGGCCGCCTTCTCATTTTTCTTTCGTCTTTCTTATTTTTGTCTGAAATGTTTGTTTTAAAATTTTTTCAGATTACAATTCGACCTGTTTTGTTTGTTTGTTGTGGTCCAAATTTCGTCGTTAGATTTTTTTCTTTACAGGAGTTATAGTAGAATTAAAAAAAGGACCACCTTAAATTTTTTTTTTAAATTCGTAAAAAAATCTCTGGACAAAAATAAAAAAGAGGAAAGAAAAATGAGAAGGCAACCAACCAATCCTTATGGACTAGGTTGGTTGTTTTCTCATTTCTCTTTCCTCTTTTTTTATTTTTGTCCAAAAATTTTTTTACAGAGGATCCTTTTTTAAATTACAATAGGCAACTTTGGTTGTCTTCTCATTTTTCTTTTATTTTTTTATTTTTGTCCAGAGATTTTTTTCAAAGAGGATCCGTTTTGGATTACAATGGGAGCATTTTATGATGGTTGTCCAAATTTAGTCGTTGGATACGTGGTTTCGTTTTCAAGAATTGTATGGATTAAGTTTATTATTGGTCGTTAAATAGGATTTTAAATTTTTAATTTAATATAATTTGAATGTCTTGAATATTAATATTTTAAATATTGCGATGACTTTATTTGTGGAAGCGCTTTTCCTAATCAGAAATAAAAAGCTCAAGGAGATTTCAATGGCATTATTTTATTGGCTGACTTCCGAGTTTCAAATTTAAAAAAAGTCGAAATAGTGGGCAGATTTCTTGTTTTCCAGAAGTTTCATTTTTGAAAGTGTGCAGATTTTAGAATGAAACGGAAAAGTAGCCAATCAATCCTGATGGATTTGATTGTTTTCCTATTGCAATTAAAAAAAGGATCCACTTTAAAAGAAATATCCTAAAAAAATATCTGGACAATAATAAAAGAGAGGCAAAAAAATGAGAAGGCAACAAACCAATCCTGATGGATTAGGTTTCATCTTTCTTTTCTGTTTTTTTTGACGAAAGATTTTTTTAGGAATTTTTTTTAAAGAAGGTCCTTCTTTAACTTCCAAAAACCAATTAAATCCATCACGATTGGTTGACTACCTTCTCATTTTCCTTTGCTATTTTTTATTTTTGTCCAGAGATTTTTTTAGGATTTTTTTTGTTTTTAAGGAGGATTCTTTATTATTAAGAGAGGAGCATTTTATGATTGCTGTCCAAATTTAGTCGTTTGATACTTAATTTCATTGCCAGGAATTCTATACATTAATTTTATTAGTGGACGTTAAATAGGATTTTAAATTTGATTCTAATCGAATCTAAATGTTTTAAATATTAATATTTTAAATACTGCGATGACCTTAATTTGTGGAAGCATTTTTAATAATCAGAAATAAAAAGCTAAGGGAAAATCCTGATGGACTTAGTTAGGTGCCTATTGTAATTAAAAAAAGGATCCTATTAAAAAAATGTACAAAAAAATCTCTGATCAAAAATAAAAAAGAGGAAAGAAAAATGAGAAGGCAACCAACCAATCCTTATGGACTAGGTTGGTTGTGTTGTCATTTTTCTTTCCTCTTTTTTATGTTTGTCCCAACTTTTTTTTACAAAGGGTCCTATTTTAAAATACAATAGGCAACCAACCAAATCCATCATGATTAATTGGTTGTCTTCTCATTTTTCTTTGATCTTTTTTTTGTCCAGAGAATTTTTTTCTCAAAGAGGATCCTTTTCTAGTAAATGTCTTCAATATTAATATTTAAAATATTTCGATGACTTTAATTTGTGGAAGCACTTTTAATAATAAAAAATGGAAAGTTAAGGGAAAATCCTGATGGACGTGGTTGGTTGTTTTCTCATTTTTCTTTCCGCTTCTTTATTTTTGTCCAAACTTTTTTTTACAAAGGATCCTCTCTTAAATTACAATATGCAACCAACCAAATCTATCATAATTAATTGATTGTCTTCTAATTTTTCTTTCATCTTTTTTTTGTCCAGAGAATTTTTCATGCATTTTTTTCTCAAAGAGGATCCTTTTTTGATTAAAATAGGATAATTTTATTATGGTTGTCCAAATTTAATCGTTGGATACTTGGTTTGGTTTGCCGGAATTTTATACATTAACTTCATTATTTTTTATTTTCTTATCTGTTATTTATTTTTTATTTTTTTAATCTAATTTAAATGTCTTCAATATTAACATTTAAAATATTGCGATGACATTAATTTGTTGAAGCACTTTTAATAATCAGAAATGAAAATCTAAGGTAAAATCCTGATGGACTTGGTTGGTTGCCTATGGTAATTAAAAAAAGGATCCTCTTTAAAAAAATTTACTAAAAAAATCTCTGACCAAAAATAAAAAAAGAGGAAAGAAAAATGAGAAGCCAACCAACAAATCCTTATGGATTTGGTTAGTTGTGTTGTCATTTTTCTTTCCTGTTTTTTATGTTTGTCCCAACATTTTTTTATCAAGGGTCCTCTTTTAAACTACAATAGGCAACCAACCAAATCCATCATAATTAATTGGCTGTCTTCTCATTTTTCTTTGATCTTTTTTTTTGTCCAGAGAATTTTTTTCTCAAAGAGGATCCTTTTTTGATTACAATAGGAGCATTTTATGATGTTTGTCCAAATTTAATAGTTGGATGCTTGGTTTGGTTTTCCGGAATTTTAAACATTAACTTATTTATTTATATTTAGAAAAAATTAATTTAATTTAAATTTCTTCAGTATTAATATTAAAAAATTGCGATGACCTTAATTTGTGGAAGCACTCTTAATAATCAGAAATGAAAAGCTAAGGGAAAATCCTCTTGGACTTGGTTGGTTGCCTATTGTAATTAAAAAAAGGATCCTCTTTAAAAAAAATATTTAGCCAAAAATAAAAAAAGAGGAAAGAAAAATGGGAAGAAAACCGACCAATGCTGTTGGTTGTCTTTTCATATTTCTTTCATTTTTTTTTATTTTTGACCAAATATTTTTTTTATGACAAAACACTCTCCGAACAAAAATAAAAAAGAGGAAAGAAAAATGAAACGGCAACCAACCAAATCCATCGTATTGGTTGGTTGCCTTCTCATTTTTCTTTCCTCTCTTTATTTTTTTTTAGATTTTTTTTAAAAGAGAATCCTTTTTTTCTAATTACAATAGGAGCATTTTATGGCGATTTCATTAATAAAAAGATTGGCTAATTTATAATTGAAAAATATAACAACGCTATTAAATTACATCCAAATAACACTATTATTTTTATTTTTTAGAACAGACCTTGTCACAATTTCTTGTCTAGATTTGAATGCACATCACATGTCAAAATTAAAAAGAGAAGCATCACTAATTTAAAATTACTCTGATTGCTTCATCGTATGTAATGCATAATGATGCAATGATAATTTTTTTCAGTCGTTTCTTATACCCTGGAATAGTCGCCTTGATGGTTTCGTCAGTCTCCTTTCCTTTGGGACTGGGTCAATTCATGGCTGGTGATTTAAATACTCATGACCAAGTTCACGGTCTGTTTACTAACTTCACATGGACGAGGGAAAATCTCAGTGTGGAAGAAGTGAATGTCGTAAAACACTGGGCCACACCATACACTGATGTCTTCGTTGGACTTCTAAGTTTTACTTTGTTTACGGTAAGAACTTTTTCAATCACAATGATACATCAAATCAGCAATTAAACAAAAAAGTTCATTTTCAACAAATTAGTTATATTTTAAACAAAATAGTTACATTTTCAACCAGAAGTAAACGTTCATTCAAAAAAAAAAAAAAAAATCAAGAAAGGTAGTTCCACTTTTACCTAGGCATTCGAATTTTTAATTGAAAAATATCGATCTTCAACAAAATTGTTAAATTTTCAGTCAAAGAGATAATTCTTCAACTATAAATATGAATTAAAAAAATATTTATTAACAAAGTGGTTCAACAGAAAACGGTTTAATTTTACATCAAAAAAGATTTTAGTTTATATTTTGAACAACAAAATATGACTTTAGAGGAAAAAGTACATTTTTTGCAAAATAGTTCCATTTTTAAAAAAACAGCAGAATTTTCAACAAAAAAGTATGAGTTTTTAATAAAATTGTAGAATTTTTAAACAAATAGTTTCATTTTTATCCAAGAAAGATACAATTTTTAATAAAATTGACAACTTTTTAAATTTTAAAGACAAATATAAACAAAATAGTTCAATTTTCATCCAAAGAAGATTTCAGTTTGACTTTTCAACATCAAAATATGAATTTTAAATAAGAAATACACTTTTTATGAAAATAGTGGCAATTTCAACCAAAAAAGAAAAATTATCAACTAACAACAATCCAAAAACTACTGAAGTTTGAACTTTCAAGATTAAAATATACTGAAAAAAAGACTGAACAATCCCGAAAAATAAAATTCCCGAATTGGTTAATTCACGAATATTAAAATTCTCCAAATACTAAAAATACCGAATTGAAAATTTCCCGAATATTAAAATTCGAGAATAATAAAATTGGCGAAAATTAAAAATACCGAATTGGTAAATTCTCGAATAATAAAAGTCCGAAATTATAAAATTCCCGAATTGGAAAATTCACGAATAATAAAATTCCCGACAGTTAATAATATTAATGAATTGAAAAATTCCCGCCAGAAAATTTCCGAGTTATAAAATATCCGAATTGGAAAATTTCCGAATTATATCAATTTAAAATTCGATTTTTGCGAACGCTTTTTAAGTTTTTTTAAAATACTAAGCAATTAAAAAAGACGTCACCCAGAAATATTTTATTTAAAATTATTGTTATTTTGAATTTAAACAATAATTTTATAATTTTAGTTATAAAACTATATTTTATAATTCGGCCATTTTCTGTCGCGAATATTATTATTCGGTAATTTTATTATTCTCTGATTTTAGTGCTGAGGAATTTTCCAATTCGGTATTTTTATATTACAGCAATTTTATTATTCGTGAATTTTCTTATTCGGGAATTTTACCTGGTCAGGAATTTTATTTTTCGGTATTTTTCAGTCGTCCCCGAAGAAGATGAAATTTCTCCTAAAATAGATGAATTTTTGAATGCAAAAAATGCTGTAAAAATAATATTTAAATGTACATCAAAAAAAGATTTCAGTTTGACTTTTTAACACCAAGATATACATTTTTGAAAACAAGGTAATTTTCTACGAAAATAGGTTTTAATTTGAACGTTTGACTTTTCAAAATTAAAATATGAGATTTAAACGAGAATCGAATTTTCTGCAAAGATACTTGAGGCTTCAAAAAAAAAAATAATTCTTGACAAAACAGTTGAATTTTTAACCAAGAACGATTTATTTTTGAACAAAATTGTTAAATTTTCAACCTAAGAGTTCTCTTTTTATCCGAAAAGATGCCAGTTCTGCTAAAACAGATTATTTTTAATTAAAAAAGACTAATTGTTCAGAAGAATATTGTAATTTTCATCCAAAATAGATTTTAGTTTAACTTTTTTAATTTAAAATATGAGTTTTAAACAAGAAGTCTGTTCTCTACGAAGATGCTAGAATTTTTAACCCCCCTCCCCCAAAAAAAAGAATTTTCTATCAAAAAAGCAAGACTTTTTAATAAAATTGTTGTACTTTTACCTAATAGTCGACTGTTTAGCCAAGGAAGATAAAATTTCTTCTAAAGTAAATGAAGTTTGAAAGTGTATTTTAAACAAGTTAATTTTTTACGAGATGAATTGAATTTTCATTTCAAAAAGATTAATTAAAAAGATTTGAATTTTAAATAAAAAAAGGATAACTTTTTATGAAAATAGTTGAGTCTTCAACCAAATAGTTGAATTTTTATCAAAGAAAGATCAAATTTGTACTGATGACTTTATAACAAAACTCTTTAATTTTCAAGTTTGAAAACTCATCTTTATTTGAAGATTTAAGTAATTGATTGAGAACTCATATATTTTTTTAATAATTCATATTTTTAATAATCATTTAAAAATTTTTATTTTTATTTCAAATTCATATTTTGGTGTCAAAAAGTCAAACTAAAATCCTTTCTTGATGAAAATTTGTTTTTTCTTCTAAAAAATTCATGTGTTTCATCTCTTTGTTTGAAAATATAATATATTATAAAATATAATAATTGATTAAAAAATCATTTTGTTGAATACAGTTATTTCTTTGGTTAAAAAATAAACTTTTAGTATAAAAATGCAACCTTCGATTTGAAATTTTGAATTTAAAATTCATCTGTTTTAATTGAAAATTTATATATTTTGTTGAAAATTCGTTTTTTTCTGGGTAAAAAATCAATTTTTTGGTTTTAAATTTAGGTATTAGTTGAATGATAAACTGTTTTTTTAATTTTCATTTTAATTGAAAATTAATCTCTATTGTTGAAAATGTATCTATTTTGCAAAAAATATGTTAATTTTTGGTTTGAGAATTTATTTTCTCCAATGAAAATTTAAGTATTCAATTTTTAGTTAAAAATTGATAATTTATAGCTTAAAATTCATCTAGTTTTTTGAATATTCATCTTTTTTGGGTACAAAATTAATATTCTTACATGAAAATTTATCCTTTTTAGCTCAACTGTTAAAATAAAAATTTTTTTCAATAAAAAATCACCATTTTAGTTGTAAATTCATCCAACTTTTTGAACTAAAAAAATAAAACTATTCGTTTAAAAATTACTTTTTGTTGCATCCATATTTTTGTTAATAATTAAACTACTTTGTTAGAAAATTAAACTTTGTGATTTAAAATTCAATTATATATTAAAAAATTGAACTACTGTATTGCACAGTCCTTTTTGGCTAAAAATTAATTTTCTTGTCAGAAAATGGTGTTGTAATTTATCTTTTATAAGTTGAAAGTTCAGCTCACGTGCTTGTGATGTGAGTCAACCCCAAGTAATATAGTTCTTGTAACCCACTTCTAATCCTCTTTTATTCCACTTATAATTCCAACTAATATGCTTTTCACCTCAGTCGATCCCAAATAATATACTTGTATTCCACTTGTAATCCCAGCTAATATGTTTGTCATCACATTCGATCCCAAGTAATAAACTTGTAAGTCACATGTAATCTACGTGATATAAACTTGTAATCCCCTTGCAATCAACTTTTAGTCTACTTGTAACCCCAGAGAATATGCTTGTTATCTTATTTAACCCATAAGTAATATATTTGTAATCCAGTTGCAATCCACCTGTAATCCCAGCTAATGCACTTGTAATCCCAGCTAGTATACTTGTAATCCAAATCAATCCCAAATATTATACTTGTAATCCACTTGTAATCCCGGCTAATATTCTTGTCATCGCATTAGAGCCTAAGTAATAAAACTTGTATTCCACTTGTAATCTATGTGTTGTCCACTTGTAATCCACTTGCAATCCAATTTTAATCTACTTGTAACCACAGAGAAGATGCTTTTAATCTTATTCAACTCTAAGCCATATATTTGTAATCTACTTGTAATCCACTTGTAATCCCGGTTAATATGCTTGTCATCGCAGTCGAGCCTAAGTAATAAAACTTGTATTCCACTTGTAATATATGCGTTGTCCACTTGTAATCCACTTGCAATCCACTTGAAATCCACTTGCAATCCTCTTTTAATCTACTTGTAAC
>JAWWLR010000158.1:5994858-6011223 GCA_035041075.1 Acraspis erinacei | reverse complement strand
TCCAGGTTCATAAAATAATTTTTTATTTACAAGTATGCTAGATTTAAAATACAAAATTCCTTAAAAACAGAATTTGATTTTTACCTTAATAGCTCAGCTGTTTAGTAGATAATATCTATAGATCGTTAATTTTCTATCAAGAAAAAAAATGAAATTGACTGATTATGATCAAAACGTGGATGGAATGCATTCTGAAGTTGCGCACCGAGCCTAGGCTCGGCTTCCTCGTTACGGAGATCAACCACATTCGGGGAAAGTGATAGGAGAGCGCGCGCACGCCTGACACATACGTCGCTCTCCCACCACTTCCAACTATATATGCGACCTATGTGTCCGGCGTGCGCGCGCTCTCCCACCACTTCCCTCATGCGGCGGTGGTGGGAGAGCGACGTACGTGCCCAGCGTGAGCGCTGCTCTCCTACCACTTTACAATATGCAGTGGTTCTCCTAACGAGTTAACCGAGTCTAAGCTCGCTGCTAAAAATAAGACTGGGCTTGCCCGCTGACTATGATTATTGTTACTGATTTTTTTGAATAAAATATATAACTGCAGCTTACAATTACCAAAGGACACCACAATTGCATCACATAGATGCACAGTTCACACAAGCTGTCCTCCAAATCCATACACACAAAGTGGGGGAAACAAAAGCTCTCACAGGCACTGCAGGACACCACAATCACACCACAACACATATGCACAAACGAATTCACAAAGGCTGGTCCTTTACGCGAAAGGTCACTTAAGACCTTTATTCTATTTTATATTTTATTTTGTACCATTTTATTTAAAGAATTTTCTATCTAGTATTAATTTTACATATGGAATTTTATACGGAAAAGAATGTAGAGAAGGTTTCAGATAATCTTCCGATACCTTTTTCTCTAGGATGTTTATTTTCCTTTGTGTTCACTTACCTATCACTAAATAGGGGACTTTTCTACTCACCAGAGTGCGCGATCTGTTCGAGTCCGAGTTCTGCGAAAATTCAAATTTAATGTATGAAAAATAGCTTTTTTATACTAATTATTAATTATTATTTAAAAAATAGAGTAAAAGTGTCAGTTATTTATCTTGAAAAGAAAAAATTAATATTTCCAGCACAATCAGTTTTTTTTGCATAGTTCTGAATTTCACAAACATAAGATTATTGTTTACTGAAAGTATATTTCAAAAGTTATCTATGTTTTAAAGCGAAATCTAACAACTACCAAATTTTAAAATTAAAAAAACCAATTGTTTTATAGAAAAATCGTCTTAATTTTATTGAATTCAACTGTTTTTTATCAAAATTTTATCAGGTGAAGTTTCTTACCTTATGTTGCAAATTTAGCTGGTTTTTTTCAAATTTGTCTTTTAATTTTTTTGTTTTATTTTTATCGAGAAGTGATTTTTTTGTTTGAAAAATTAGATGACTACCTAAAAATTTAACTTTCATATGTGGTTAAAAATTCGACTTTTTTGGTTTAAAAATGAACCAATTGGATACAAATTCATGTATTTGAATGAGAATTCGTCGCTTAGTTGAAAATTAATCTTCTTGCTTAACAATTAATATTTTATGTTGAAAAATCATTTTTCGGCTAAAAATTCATCTATTATATAAACATTTGTTTTTCTTTTCTTGCAAATTGATATTTTTATTTGTAAATTCGACTATGTGTTTGAAAATTGACTTTTTTAGAATATTATTCTTCTTGCTTGTTCATTCATTTATTTTTGTTAAAAGTGCATGTCTTTCGTTAAATATTTAACTAGTTTGTTAAAAATTGACCTATTGTGTTAATCAAATTTTGTTGGCTGTAAAATTAATTTTTTAGTAGAAAATTCAACTTTTTGGTAGAAACTTCATTTTTTGTTTGAAATTTCATCTTTTTTTTGAAAATTCATCTTTTTCTTTGAAAAATCATTATTTTTTGTTAAAAATGTAAGTACTTTGTTCAAAACTCCTTGTCTTTTTTGTTTGAAATTATTTTGTCGACAAAAAATTGAACTATTTCATTTTTGGTTACACATTTTTTTTTCGTTGCAAATTGATTTTTTTCTGTTTAAAATTTAACTGTTTACTTTATAATATAAATTTCTATTTGTTTCTTATTAAAAATTAATGTTTGAACTGTAAATTAGGTATTTCATTTCAAATTCGTCTTTTTTGTTTAAATTTAACTGTTTTTATTTAATATTAATATTAAAATTCAAATGTTTTATCTGCGCATTTTACTATTTTACTTTTAGTTTAAGAACAATTTTTCGGTTGGAAATTTAACTCGTTTATGGAAATCTGTTTTTCTTTTCTGAAAAAATGATCATTTTAATAAAAAATTTTTATATGTTTTTGAAAATGGAATTATTTTAGAAAATTATTCTTCTTTTTTTTCAAATAATTTATTTTGGTTAAAAATGCATTTCTTTCCAAAAATTGCCTAATCTGTTAAAAATTGTAATACTTTATTAACAACATTTTTTCGGTTGTAAAATTAATTTTTTAACAGACAATTCAACATTTTTATGGAAAATTAATTTTTTTTAAATTTCCTCTTTTTGTTTGAAA
Source organism: Acraspis erinacei (assembly GCA_035041075.1). Lineage (NCBI taxonomy): Eukaryota > Metazoa > Arthropoda > Insecta > Hymenoptera > Cynipidae > Acraspis > Acraspis erinacei. The sequence continues at coordinate 6,008,671 of JAWWLR010000158.1, read as the reverse complement.
TTTTTTTTAGTTACAACTTCCTTTTTTCATTGCGAATTTAACTGTTTAATTTATAATATAAATTTTGTTTGTTTGTTTGTAAAAACTAAGTTTAGAACTGAAAACTTAAGTGTTTGATTTCAAGTTAATATTTTTTGTTTGTTTAAATTTAACTGTTTTTAAAAATGTAATATTAAAGTATTGAAAATCTTTTTTTGTCTGGAATATCAAGTATTCAATTTTTGGTTGAAAATTCATCTTTTTTGGTTGAAATTTATACTAATTTATACAACTATTTTTTTTAAATCTCCCTTTTATTGGTTGAACATGAATTTTTCTACGGAAAATTTAACTGTTCTATTATCGGTTGAAATGTTTTCTTTTGCAGTTAAAAATTCACTTATTTGTTGCAAATTGAACAATATTGTAAAAAAATCCATTTTTTGCTTCGAATTTCACTATTTTACTTTGGGTAGTGTCTCAGTTTTCCTACGTTCATTAACTTAACATTTTTTCCTCCGTCCTGATCATTTTTTCATTTTTTGTTTATCATTGTTTCAGAGATTCTAGATTATCTAGAGGAGAGCGTTAACAATATTTATGTGTAATTATCTCGTATATTATCGTATTGTTTTTATATTTATTGATGATATTATTTTTGTTTATTTCTTATTTTATTTATTGTTTTTTATTGTATTAAAGATAATGTATCATGTTAAAAATAAAAATGGTATTATTTGAATATCCTCGTTATTAAATTTCCAAGAATTTATATTGGGTAAATGCTCTGGAGAATATCTCAGCATTTTATGTATAAAAAATAATCTATTTCTGATGAAGATTCAAACTATTTGATTGAAAATTCATCTTTTTTGGTTGAATGCAACTATTTTTTATCTAAAATTAAAATACTTTTTTGGCTCAAATACCAAATATCTCTTTTTCATTGAAAAATCGCTTAAAAATTCAAATATTTGGTTGAAAATTCGTTTTCTTTTTTAGTTGAAAAGTTATTTCACTATCTGAAAATTTAATTTTTTTTTTGCTAAAAAAATTGATCTTTTTAGTTGAAAATTCACGTTTTTGGTTAAAAATGACATTGTTTTAGTTGAAGATTTATCATTTAAGTTGAAAATTCACTTTAAATATTCCATTTTTTATGGAAACCTCACCTTTTTTTATATAAATATAATCGTTTTTCTTCAAAAACTTTTTTAGAACATTCTACTATTCTATTTTTTGTTAAAAAATCATTCCTCAGGTTAAAACAAATATATATTTAGTTAAAACTTTTTTTATGATTATAGAAAATTCATCTTTTGGGTTGAAAATTCCACTATTTGGTCAAATGTTTATATTTTTGGTTAAAGATTCCTCATTGTCATTAAAAATTAATTTCTTTGGCTAAAAAATAGTTTCTTTTTAATTAAACAGTAATTTTTTTAACGAAAGATTTAACTGTTCCATTTTTTTAAATTTAATTTTCTAACTGCAAGTTGAACTATTCTAGTTTCGGTTTATAAATGTATCTTTTTTAGTTGACAATTTTTTATGGGCTATGGAAACTATCTTTTTTGTTGGAAAACATATCTTCTGACTTTAAAATTGAAATATTTTGTTGAGAATTCATTTTTTTTTAAATTTATTTTCCTAACATTTTAATTATTCTAATTTTGGTTGAAAATTTATCTCTTTTAGATGAAAATTCATATACTTCGTTGAAACTGTATCTTTTTGGTAGAATATTAATCTTTTGGGTCGAAAATTCAACAATTTGGTTAAAAATTCATATTTTTGGTTGAAGATTTATCATTTTGGTTATAACTTCATTTCTTAGGTTCAAAATTTATCTTCTGGATTTAAAAACTCAACTAAAAAGTGTTTAAAATGTATTTGCAAACCAAATTTTTTTGTATATATAATAAATATAATATATAATATAATAATAAATAAATAATAAATAATATAATAAAGTTAGAAAAAATTATTTTTTAAATCCTAAATCAAAATGGTTTATAAATGCTCATTAAATTCTTAAAGGACATAAAGTTCGAGCATATTCTCGAGTATATTCTCGTGCTTTCTATAAAAATGGTGAATCTTCAATAAAAAATTACTTTTAACCAAATAGGTAAGTTTTCAACGAAGAACAATATTTGTTCACTAAAAAGAATACTTTTCAACAAAATATATGAATTTTGAACTAAAAAAGATAATTTTTCAAAAAAAAAAATGGAATTGTTATATTTTGTGTTAAAAAAATTAACTTTCATCGAAAAAAATTAATTTTCTACTAAAATTATGAATCTTCAACCAAAAAGATTAAGTTTCTACCAAGAAAGCCGAATTTTGAATAAAAAATAAGGTAAAAAAAAGTAAGGCAGTTGAATTTCTAATCAAAAAGATGAATTTTCAGCCCAGAAGATTAATTTTCCATGAAAAAAAACTAATTTGCAAAAACGAACATTAATTTTCTTAATTTTCTTATCAAAATAAGCACAATTTAAACAAAAAATTTATAATAAATTAATGATAATCGTTAATAGTTTTAAATAAACTAAGTACATATAAATAAACAACGAGATTTGAATCTAACTGCAAAGCACGACATATAATTGCATGGGATAAAACTTGATTTTTTTTACTATTTTAGGCAAAAATCATTTTCCACCATGTGTTTTTATTATTTAATGAAATAGCAGACATCTTGTTAGCTGACGCAACAAGATGAAACGACGGTCAAATCAATGTTACGTCGATGTAAAATAAAACAAAAAGCGTTCCTAAAGTTTTAAATACACTCGAACTCCGAACGTACGAGGCTTAAAGTTACGAGCGTTCCAGAGAAACGAGCGTCCCAATTCCACAGAATGGGTGGAATTTGCTCCCCTATATCCCCACCCTTTCGGAGAGTCGCGCGAAAGTGCGCCTGTGTGCGTTCTCAAATATTGCCCCCGAAATATATGCGTTGCAGGAGTGGGAGCCTCTTGCACGCTCGTGTGTTCGACGATCACGATTCCCGAACCTCTCGTACGTTCGGCATTCGAGTGTAAAATGGATTCAGAAATCCGTTGGAAAATTATCTTCTGCTGTTCTGAACCAAATCTTATTGTTTTATTCAGTAACTTCTGTTGTGAAATATGAAAGTTATTTTTAGTTATGTAGATGGATACTAAAGAAAAATAGGCAAGGTTTTGTTGTTCTTTTTTTCCGAAGAAAGTTCCTAATGCTGACACTCAAAACTTAGAGGATGAGTAGTGAGACACTTTGTCTTTAATCCGACATCAAAGCAGGACCAAAAAATGTATTCCTAGTTGTCAAATGACGGCTGTTTATGTATCGACGTAACCTCAAAAATATTGACTGATGATAAAGATTGTGCTTTTTGACTCTAACTTTAAGATTGTTAAACATAAACTTTAAAGTAGTTCATTATTTACTAATTTTTACGATGGAACTTCTTATAAGGTACTAAAATTACGATCCTCACCAAGTTTTACAATAATAAAACCAGTAGTTTTGATAAATATAATCCATGGGCACCAAAGTGTCCTGTGAGTGGAGGATTACCCATATAATAATAAAAGATTATTATATACCTGTAATTTATTGTTATGTTTCGTAGAATAATAATTCTATAATTTTCCTTTTTTACAGTTAAGAAAAGCAATTGAAGACGCAAACTCAGGAATCCTGCCAGTCCACAACGAATTAAATCTCTCTGTTTCGAATTCAAGTCTTTTTAAGAACGAAGCAAACTCTAATAGCAGAAATTCAAATTCTATAACTTTAAATTCAATAGCGTCAGAAGACATAGACAAAATTGACAAGGTCTGAAGGATAAATTAAAAAATTAACCATCAGACAACATTTGTGATAGTTGCGTTACAATATTGTTTCGCAGCCTGTTGAATGACATGAGTGTGTTTCTCTTTTCGTTATCTTCTTTTTATATCGTGTACGCATGCAAAGCACAGACAATAATCGATAAATAGAAATTTAATTAGAACAAAGAATAATGATTTTTATCAAAATGAAGATTTGAAATCATCAGATCAAAACATATATTTGCTAGCGATGTACTTAAGTCATCAGAAAAATGATCTAATTTGAAAAAAAAATTACACTAGCATATATGTGACATTTATAAAAAAATATTCATTCATTGAAAATGTTGTGAGGTATGGAGAAATTATATTTTTTGGATGAGATTGAAATCTGGGTTTTGCGTTAGTGTACCTAAGATATTTAAAATTTCACACACAAATTGTTCCAGTTTCCTCCGAATGTGATTTTTTGGAAAAAGCGCTATAAAAGTCTAGAAATGTTAATTTTCATTATATGTTAATTTATGTAATGAGTATATTTTATTGTTGAAGTGATTTATAAGCATAAAGTTGAACGTGATAGTTGTGCTAAAATAGTACAATTTTGACGAAATGAGGTAATATGTGCATAATAGAAATTAATGCTGACATTATATTGACTGATACGAGTGTTCGGAACCATTTTTAGTTTCAATTATTATAAAACACTAATCATTTCAAACAAAAAAAGAAGCTCAAATTTGAAAGCATTGTTTATTCCGTTCAGAAATTAAATTTTTTAAATAAACAAAAAGTGGACTTCAGTGTCCGAAGATTGATGCACAAATTAGTGAAATTTAGGTATGCTATTAGTTTTGCGACGAATAATGATTTTTTTTAAATTTCTCTAAGTTCAGTCTCAATTTCTATGCCGATATACTTGTTTGTAATATTTATGACATGCATGGAAATTGCAAAAATGTTAAAATTTACATTCCATCCAAATAATGTGAAGGGAACTTCGGTGTATTCATCTAATATGTAAATATCACTAGAATGTGCGATTGACGTAGAAACTTTACAATACTTAGCGCATAGTATAAATTTTCTTTTTTTTTCGCTCCATCTGTAAATAATGTATCATCAAAAAAAGACACTACATAATTTATTCTATTTGAAGTGTGTTCCTTTATTAAGATACCTTCACTAACGGGAAAAAGTTTTGTGTCGTGTGAACATTTACCTCGAATATTTATTATGAAATTGCGTTTCAATTAAGAGAATCAAGAAAAGAAGATGAAATTTAGACCGCTGAATGCATCTAGAGGTAAAATACAATTTTAGATATTTGATTTTTGAAGTGAAAATTGCGAAAAATTGCAAAACGTGTAAAAATATTACTTGATGGCCCAGTTTGTTAGACGCTCGGACTTTACCCCAGACATGTTGGGCAGTAACCATCTTAAGCCTGTGACAAAATTATAATAAATATAAATAATAATAAATCTTTATTGAGTTCGTAAAAAAGGATATGTACATGTTGATCAGTTATAAAATGAGAACCCAGACGGCAAGGTACAGATTGAAGCTGTTTTCAAACCTAACTTCCTCCATCTATGTATTTTCAGTTAAAGTAAAAGAAAATTATAGAAACTAGGGCTTGAATATAAAGTTTTCGAGATCATCGCAGAACTAGAAAGAAACAGATGGTGGTACCATAATGTGAACTACCCTAAAACTTAAATTAAAATGCGGGGCTTAAAGGTAAACAAAGAAAAGAATCAAATTACTTTTTATGAGGAGAAAAATTATGCTGTCGTGCGAAGGCGTTAAGTCGTTTCCTCCCTTATACTGGGGATGGAATAAGAAGCCAGCGGGTTTTTTGAACTATTTAAGAGACGTGGAGTAGCGTAGGAAAAGGTGGATTCTCCTTTTGAGGTGTTCTCTTCCGGGATATATAGCTTGCCATCGGATCTCATTGCAAGAAATTTTCTAGATCGCTTATTTTCTACAAATGAGAATATATCAAATTATTATTTCTGTACCCCCTGCGAGAGGACTTTGAAAGAGAGGAAACATAGTTGCAATTCCCATCTATGCTTTATTTTCAGCTAGACACTAGTCTGAGACACTAATGTTGCACCCTCTGCATCTTCTGGTTCAGACTGGCATTCAGGCAATAGCCATATGTTGTATACGCATATTCAAAAAAGGACAGCACCGAAGACTGACAAAGCAAAGTTTCATGCTCAGTGGACCTCACGATGAATTTCAAAGCCAGGGACAACACTGCGGCACTGGCATCTAGATCATCAAGCTTGCAACGGACATATATCTGCGTGTCATCTGCTTTATTATGAATCGCGAATTTCACTTTGTCCCCGGATACCGCCTGCAAAATCGACAGGAATTTTATCAAGGGGTCTGGAAGGTCGTTCGTATAAACCGATAAGAGAGGCGGATTAAGAACACCACCCTGTGGTAACCCTTTTCTTAGTAGCCGAATTTGTGAAGATCGGAAAGTTAAGATATCTGATATCTCATATCTCTGGCTTCTATTCAAGAGAAAGCTACTAAACCAAAACATTTCTTTCCATAGATTCCCTCAGATTTTAGTTTGGATAGAAGAAGTTGGTGTTAGAGAGTTTCAAATGCGCGAGTGAGCTCGTGTAGGGCTAAAATAGTGATCTCCGAACGGTCCTGTGATCAGTCTATCTCATCTGAAGCATGTAGCGGGGTTGTGTCTGCCGCAAAACCTCTCCGGAAACCGGATTGGTGATTTGAGAGCATCCCATTTTTGCTTATGGACGGAGAGAGCTGCTGAAGACAAATTTTTTCTAGGATCTTTCATAGGTAAGGGAAAATTTTAATCAGGCGTAAATCCTGTTAGGAAGTTGTTCGGTTGCATTTTGGGACAGGAACTATTTATACCATCGAAAGCGGTAGCCTAAAATTTAATTGATTGAACCACTGCATACAACTGAACAAAACCTCAACTTCGCGTAATTGAAAAGGCTAGCGTTTGCTTATTTCGGCTGCCTCTAGGAGATCTTGGATTACTTTTTCGCAACGCATGGCAGCCGTTGCGAGGTTACGAAGGTAAGCGTATTTAGCGTGATTGGGGTCTGTTCTATCCCCTCGCCATTTGGAACGTGCTTTATACCTGGCTCGCGACATCTTTTTGTCTGCATCTGAGAACCAGGGACGTTGGGATCTGGCAATACTAAGTTTTCGAAGTGAGCAAAAGGAATCTATCACAGATATGACAATTTGAGACAAGCAATTCACCTTGTCGTCTACCATTCCAGCCATTTGGGAATTTTCTCAATTTGCCGCTCTTGTTGCCATATCGAACATATCTGTATCTATTCTCTTGAAATCCCTCCCGAAGCGGAATATACCCAGCATACAGCCTGTTCCCACAGCTAACATGCATAAAACCCAATCATGATCGAACGGTTTCGACAATTTAATTACTCCAGAATCCGACGACTGTAATTTTTTACTTATCAAGATTAGATTAATTCCTGAAGAGCAGTTATCTTCAGTACGCGTAGGTTCTTTGATAATCTAATTTAGGGAAAACGAACGAGATTGTTAAGCTTCATCGAATATAGTTAGTCTGTACGAGATAAATCGACATTGAAATCTTCTAAATCGTCCGCCCAAGAAGCAATCGACTGCGGACTCCTGTCTACGGCTACTAAGGAAATTTTTATTTGATTAATGTGTAATATTATTTCTCAGATGTCTACATAGATATTCTCTGTCAAGTACTTCCTGAGAGGCAAATAATCATCGACCAACAAGTCGAACCGCAAGTCTTCTCGTATATAGATAAGTACGCCTCCCCATCTACGAGCAACAAGGCTCCTTCGGTCAGTTCTTACCAGATTGAAGCCATTAATCGCTACCGGCGAACTGGGAATTTCTTTATGGTTCCACGACTCGGAGATAATAACAACAATATAATAATATCTGGACTATGTAGGTTTATTAGGTCTATAACATAATTTAACTTTTGTAAAATTTACGATCATTAACATGCGCTACAGGTAATGATCGTAAATTAACATTATTAGCTGACGTTTCGTTAAGACCCGGATATTAAAAACAGTGGCCGAAGAGCTAAGACGATTAAAATAGAAAGACGTCGGTACCAAAGGGGGCCCCAGCTTGCTGCTACTACGGGTGCACGAGTTACTGAAATATGAACTCTGCGAGTTCAAACCAGATAGAGTGTTTAACATACTGGTAGTATATGGATATCTTAGAGCGGGACGCGCTAGTTTTGTAGAAGAGCCAGTGATGTGTGAAAGTCTAAGTTGGGAGTAGTGTTGCGACAAAGGATCAGGGACGTAGCCATTAGTTTCCTGGTTTCAGGAGGCCAGTCAGGATTGGACTGACGTCGATGCTGCGCTAAGATAAGTTTTGAAGAAAAAGTCAAGATTCGCATTCTTGAGGAAGCTTACTAGTTTGAATGAAGAATCATTTACGTTTCTGATGCAGATTGATTTCCTGAATATCCATGCCTTGCCGTCGAAACGTCCACAATGTATCTTTTCTTTGACTGACTTCAGGCATATGTATTAATCCATTGATTGGTTTTAGTTCGCGTGGACTAGTCCTTCCTACAAGTTAAAATAAATTTCGTGGGCACTCAGTGATTTTTTTGTTTTTTATCTTGGGAGGAGATCAGCTCTGAGCGAACCCTATCATTAGAAAGCCGAACGATTATTATTGGTTTCGGCTGGTCCTGAGCTTTAGATGAAATGCGAAAGATATATTAAATGTCTCCTTTGAGCAGTTTGGACCATTTTCAAGAGACTTTTGGGTCATTTTCACCATAGTGGGGTAGCGAACGTGTTATTTAAATAAACAAAACGAAAATTTTAGATACACTGAAACTCCAAAGATACAATGTTCAAAAATAAAAGCGCTCCAGAGAGACGAGCATCCTGACCCAAAGGGAGTGAGCGGAATTTTTTCCCCTCTACTCTCACCTTATTCGAGAGTCAGGTTCGCGTAAGCGCGCACGGCCTTGAATTAGACGTGCGCGTGCGCGCAGTAGGCCTATATGCGCTCCCACACATTACCCCAGAAATCTACGCGTCGCAAGAGCGAGAGCCCCTTTTATGCTTGTATCTTTGGATTTACCGATTCCCAACCTACTCGTATATTTGGAGTTTCAGTATAAATATAAAAATCGATACTATCTATTATAATAAATAAGATAAAGTAAATGAAATATTTAGTAGGTATGATCATTCTAACGAGAAGAAAGTTCAAACTATTTGAAAATCGGATCCTAGTTTTATTATAATCTGATATACAGCTGAATAAGCATAAGTACATTTTAGAAAAGAAAAGGTTCCTATCTCGCAATAATATTATTGAAATGAATAGTAGAAAAGTAAAAAGATATATACTGTACATTATTTGTTCTATTTTCATCTTAAATAATGACGATTACTTATTTTACTTATAAGTTATATATTAAAACTAAACCAGCCATTGAGGCATTTTGGCACAGGAACAGAAGTGAAAAATGTGGCACGTCCAATTTTCTCGAAAGTGGAAGCGTCAAGAATCAATAAGCCAACTTCCGTTTCTCGACCTTGCCCCCAAACTAAAGAGCTTAGAATAACTCCATCGTCTTCATTCTTAAAAATAAAGCCAATTTTATAAAATAGAAATTTAATTAATAATAGAACGATCTCACATGAAATCAGGCAATCTGGCTCAAAAATACTGTGTCTTCAAGTACACAAATAAATTTTTTTTAGGATCTTAGGGCAACTTCAAAAAGGGTGTCAAGGAATTCTTATATACCATATATACGTCTGAAATATCAGGTTCTGCCCCTGGTTGTTCGATTTTGTTAAAAGTTGGTAAAATTATAATACTGCATAAAAGAAATTTTGGGCCCAAAATATTTTTGAATTTTTTTTTAAATTGCGGAAGTTGCGCTATGTAGTATTTTTGTGTAACATTAAAAAAAAAATATTTTACTTTTTTTCGGGCAACATTAACAAATTTTTTTGATTGGTGATCAAAATATATCATTTCACCTCTAATGCCTCCAATTTTTTTGAAACCCAATTATCGATTCGAGAAATATTGATTAGTCAAAAAAAGTGACCCCGCAATTCAACAGGGCGTAACTTCCACAATTTTGGAAAATTTCAAAAATCCTTTTGAGCCCAAAATTTCTTACATATAGCATTATAATTTTATCAACTTTTATCAGAATCGAACGACCAGGGGCAGTTCCAGATGTTTTTCTTAAAGGCAGGGAATTTTTTCGAGAGTATTCTGAATTTTTCTTTTAAATTACATTATAAAATTAAATAACAATAATTCTTGATTTGAAATAATAGCTTTTTATTACTGTACTAAACTATTTTATTGGAAATTTTTTGCGGTTCGAAATTAATTTTCTTAACTGAAAATGTAGCTATTCCGCGTTTGGTTGAAAATTGATCTTTTTTAGTTCAAAATTTAACAGTTTGTTTGCAATTTTCTCTTTCTGTCGACTAAAAACTCTTTCTTAGTTGGAAATTTAAAAGATGTAAAAGACTTTTATTTCTTAAATAAGAATTTTTCAACTATTTTAAAAACTATTCAAAAATTCAACTATTTCATTTGCAGATTTATCATTTTAGTTAAAAATTCATCACTGATCGAAAATGTAACTTTATTTATTCCTTTTTTTTGCTAGAAAATTATTCTCTTTTAACCGAAAATGTGACTACTACAATCAATTATCTACCCATTTAAGTTTGAAATGCATCTCTTGTCAAGCCTTAATTTCTTAACTGAAAATGTAAAAATTCCATTTTTGGTTGATAATTTATTTTTTATTTGGAAATTCATGTATTTTGTTGAAAATCTATCTTTTCGGTAGAAATTAATCTTCCTGGTATAAAACTAATCTTTTTGTTAAAAAAATCAACTATTGTAGTTATAAAGAAACATTATTTTAATTGAGAATTCATATTGTTAGTTGAATATTTGTGTTTTTTTCTGAGGAAAATTAATTTCTTTAACTGAAAATTTAATTCTTCCATTTTTGGTTGAAAACTGATCTTTCTTATTTCAAAATTTAACTATTTGGTTGAAAATTGATAATTTTTAGTTCAAAATTTTAGCCGTGGTTAATAAATCATACATTTTTTTGAGAAATTGTATTTTGTAGTAGAAAATTCACTTTTTAGGTGAAAATATTTATTTTACTTGAAAAGTTAAATATCTCGTTAAAAAGTCACGCATTTTGTTGAAAACTCTATTTTTTGCAGAAAATTAAACTTTTTTTTTTGTTAAATATTCATAATTTTAATTAAAAAATCATATTTTGGGTTGAATATTTAAACTGTTGAGAAATCCTCATTTTTTGTACAAAGTTTTGGTTGAAAATTTATTACTTTAACCGAAAATTTAACTATTCAATTTTTTGTTGAAAATTAATCTTTTTTAGTCTAAAATTGAACTATTTCTTTGAAAAATAAAGTATTCTGGTTAAAAAATTATTATTTGAGTTCAAAATTAATCTTTTTGTTTCAAAGTAAAACTAAGTTATTAAAAATTAAACTTTCAGTTTAAAAATTTATTTTTTTGTTTTAAAATACATTTAACGCAGCTAAAGAATCATAATTTTATTTGAAAATTCACTACTCCAGTTAAAAATTCCTAACTGTAGTTGAAGATTTGTTTTTTTTTTTGTGGACAATTTATTTTTGAAACTCAAAAAGTAACTATTTCATAAACTGATCTTTTTCAGTTATAACAAAATTTTTGCCAAATAAATTAATTCTGAAACAAATACTTAAATTTTTAAATTAAAAATATACCTGTTTTACAAAAAATGGAACAGGCAAACTTTCATTTGAAAAAAAATAATTCTAAAAAAATTGATTTTCAACAAAATAGTTCAAATTTCAACCAAAGTGATGAATTTTCAAATAAAATTATAAATCTTCAACTGGAACAGTTCAGTTCTACCACAAAAAGATTAATTTCAAACAATAAAATACAATTAAAAACGACTAAAAATTTTATAGTGAGATTTTTAGTTTACAAATTAATTCTATACTATAATATTTTATATATTTCATGCTTTACTATTAATCAAAGTTATTCTATTTTTGTACTTTTTGAAATTGTTTACAACTTCAATAATTTATCAAAATAATAATTTGTTATTTAATATAAATAATAAATAATTTAATGAAATCTAATTTTAGTGAGATCTGTAAGAAATAAAATTAGTTTTGTTTTCCCGCTCATGATCATTTCCTCGTTAAAAAATTTGGTGTCCCAGAAAAGGACTATTTAATTTTTTTGAATTGTTCTTTGCCCATTTGTCGGATTTTACTTAAAAATTCAACAATTAAAAATTCCATATTTATAGTCAAAATACACCTGTTTGTTTAAAAAGTAATTTTCTAATTTAAAATATTATTGTTTCAGTTTTGGTTGAGAATTAATCTTTTAAGTAAAAAACAATTTTTTTATTTTTAAATTTAACTATTACAGTAAAAGATTCATTGTTTTAGTTTAAAGCTATTATGTTTTACTTAAAATTATTATTTATTTTAAATTTCAAAATACCATTTTTGCTTAAAAATTATTTTCTTTTAGTTTAAAATTTAACTATTTGTTAGAAAATTCGTTTCCATCAATTAAAAATTGAACTCTTTCATTAAAAAAGTATGTATTTTGCTGAAAAATTTTCGTTGTTGGTAGAAAATTGATTTTTCTCTTGTAAAATTTATCTTCTTGTTTAAAATTAATTCTTTGGTTAAAAATTCAAGTGTTCCGGTTAAATATACATAATTTCAGTTAAAAATTCATTTTCTAGGTGTAAAATTTAACAATTACAGTTGAAGATTCATAATTTGATTTGAAAATTCATCACTTTGGTGATAAATTGAACTATTCTTTTGAAAATCCATTCTTCTGTTGTTCAAAATTAATTTTTTTTAACTGAAAGTTTAACTGTTTTATTTTTGGTAAAAAAATTATTGTTAATTAGAAAATGTTAGTATTTGCTTCAAAATTACTTTCTTTTATAAAGTTTTGCTATGTTTTGTTAAAGCGTGTTTAGAATTAACGTTATGAATTCAGATAAATTTTTGCGTTTGGCCAAAAATATGAATGTTACTTTTAGTTGACTGGGAAAATCGAAACACTTGAGCGGGGAAAAGCGTGAAATGATTAGAAATTTGAAATCGTCTGCCGAATCGACATCTTGATAATATTATAGAAAGAAACAGTACATTCTAAAACTTGTTTTATAAAAAAATCGTAATAATTGAGGTAATCTAGTAATTTGGTTAAAAATTTCTATTATTATGCAAAATTTAACTATTTTGGTTTAAAATGCGATTTATTTTGGTTGAAAATTTACTTTTTAAACAAAAAATTCACATTTATTTTAGTTTGTACTTGGGAAATATTTATTGATAAATCTGTCAATCTGCTACAATTTGATCGTCAAAGAAAAAAAACGAATTTATTAATTTTAAATAAGCCCGCGCTCAACGGTTAATGTGCAGTAAGGAGAAACATTGCGCCGGCGCTTACACCGACGATGCTTTCAGTCACCAGTGCAGGAGGGGAAATTGTTGACAAAAAGCGCTGTAGAGGGGAAAGAGCTCTCAGGTAGTCGCCGACGAATTGACGACAGCCCGAAATGAAAGGTGGAGTGGTAGGGCGAAGGGAGGGTGGGATAATGAGGGACTAGAAAGTATAGGAAATAAAGGGAACAGAAACGGCGGGAAAGTAGGAGTATTCAATGCAAATTAGGGAAGAACAAGTGAGGAAATGAGAGGAGAAATGACCGCAAATGAGGGTTCGGGAAGATAAGGAATTTGAGGAAAAATTAGCGAAAATAAGGGAAGGGAAGTAGAGAATAGAGAATGAATGACGAGAAATAAGGATGAGTAGGGGGAGCGATGAGAAATGAGGAGAGAGAATGTGCGAAAAATTAGGAGACATTAGAAAGGGAAGTGAGTGAAAGTGAGAGG